>PVIY010019289.1:0-46082 GCA_004026745.1 Myrmecophaga tridactyla
TTAATTAAATGCTAGTTTCTTTTGCCTTGGACGATTCAGTCTGTCCTCTCCGAGTGGAAAAGACTAGGAGAAAGAAGACGTGAGGAGGGCCTGTGGGTTTTTGGAGAGACAGGTCCCATCACCCAGGGCAAAGGTTTTCTGGTGAGAATAAGAATACCAGTCAATGGATGGTGGATTTGGAGGTGACAAGCTGCTCAGGAAAGAGGAAGTGGAGGTCAGATCTCACTCTGCCTGCTCCGGCTTTCCCCAGGTCCAAGTTGGTGGGGCGCAGGTCAAAAATAATAATAATAATAAAAGACTTCCTTGAAGTCAAACAAAATTCAGGACCCAGAGAGGATCAGAGGGAAGGAGTCTGACCTAAAGCAAGGAAGCAGGGAGGGGAAACCCAAGACTAAGGAGTTTATTCCCAGGATTAAAGGCATTTAACTGCCTGTCTGACCTCAGAGGGGAGATAAATGAGATTGTGGGCTCCAAGACCAGCCTGGGCCCTGGGGGCCCATCCCAGGGGAATGGGGAGGCAGAAGCCCCTGGCTTTGGCAGACACCGATGCCAGGGCACCAGAGCTCCCTTTGGATCAGAGGCAGGTTGATGGGTTTCCTTCCGAACAGGGTGAGGGGTTGCAGCAGGCCTGGTGACCATGGGGTGGGGCTGGGTGGTTATTCTCAGAAAAACCCAGACATAAGCCATGGCCTTGGAATTTATTGATGGGGTTCTGTGCCTCCCTCTGTACCTCCCTGGTCTGGCTACTCAATGGCACACAGTCCCACCCCAGTCCTCTCAGCTAAGACTCCTGCTTCCCCCTCTGCATAATGAGAAGTTGCTTTGAACATTTTGTTCTCATTCAGAAGCTCCTTGGCTCCTTCAAGCCATAACTCATGCCTGTCTCCGTGCTTACCTATACATTGCAAGCTTGTTCCTCTTCTCCCCAACTGCCATGACTGGTCAGGACAGACTGATGGATGCTTGGCCGTGGGATGGGAAAGGACGCATAGAAAGCCTTGCAGCCCAGGGATAGCAAAAGGCTTTCTCTCACATGCCTTTTAGGATTGATTAATAGTGATTGCAAAGAACCCAGTGTTGTGAAGGATTCTGAAGTTGAATCTGGACTCAACAGAGAAGAGGGCTGTGACTGATTCACAGTATCTTCATGGGGAAGGGAAAGCCACTGGCTACCTCCTTGGAGCAATGGTCAATCATGAAGGAATGCAGGAGGGGAGGTGAAAGATTTGCCAAGTGTGTTCCAGAATATCTGCCTCCACCTCAAGGGGCCATGGCCTCTGCTTTGCTGGGAAGAGGTGCAAACAATAAAACAGGGAGCACAGAGGAGAGAACAGTGGCTCTGGCTGCGAGAAGGTCATGGTGGAGATGGTGTTTGAGGCTGGCCTTTCAGGATGGCTGGGATTTTGAAAGGCAGTGAGAGAAGGAAGGGTCTTCCTGGCTGAAGGAGGAGCAGCAGCCCAGGTGTGGAAGTATGCAAGGCTTGGTGTGCTTACGGCACCATAGCGGTGTGGCAGGCTCAGGCCAGGAAATGTGACCAGCCAGGGAGGGTGAGGGCTGGCTGAGAGGAGCATTGGAAGACATGGTATGAACTTTGGTTTTTATTCTGTATCGACCATGGGAGGTATCTGAGCACAGTGTGGCACCGTCAAAGGTGTGCTTTAAGGAGTTCCTGCTGCGAGGAGGAAGCACGTTTTATTCTCCCCTTTTATTCATTCTGTTGCACCCTTTCCATGTTTCAGGAGCAAGCATAGCTTTTAACCTTTCCCATCCAGAAAAAATAAAAATCTTTGTAGGCAGCCACTGCCCTCCCTGAGTTTCTAACCCACCTCCCATCCAGAAGGCGAAGAGCCAGGCTCTCCCTGAGTGCGATAACACACCAATCCCAGCCCTTGGGCCTCGACGCAAATTGCAACAATACCGGTAATAGTCATCTCAGGCCTCAGCGTGGGCCCTGCAGGGCTGCAGGGAGCTGTCATTATCTGCTCCTTGCCTGGAAGACAGATGCGGCATGCTGCTGATGGGCCGAGGCAGGGAGAGAGGACAGGTCACCAGCCCTGTACCTTCCAGAGGACTGTGCAACCGCCACCAGCTTCCCCAGCCCCCAGACGGGGTATGTGGTCAATTGCTGAGAGCCTGGATCCCCCAGTCCCTGGCCAACTATTATTCCACCTACATCCAAAGCCAAGTGCTACTGGTTTGGGCATTATTCGGTTTCAATTAGCCATGCTTTTTCCTGTCCATCAGTGTACATAATTAAGACAACTTTCTTTGCTCTCTCCTCTTGGTGTGGCTCATGCTTACGAATTTTGGGGCTCTTTTCTCCTAACACGTCAAGGGGGTTGGTGCGATTCATTTATCTATCCAATGACAATTTATTGAGCACCTACTAGATGCCAGCCCCTGTGTCAGGCTTAGGGATCTGGCAGGGGACACCACAGGCAAGGCTGCTGCCCCCACAGAGCTTGCATGAATGTGCTCTGTGGCAGGCGAGGGTGCAGGGGACAGGCAGTCCACGAGGCAAGGGAATGAACAGGATCGTTTCAGAGGGGTGAGAACTATGGGGACAATAATTTGGGGAGCAGGGACACAGAGTGACCAGGCGTCTCTTTAGACAGACTCTAAAAGAATGTTTGGGGAAGGCCTCTCCAAAGAGCTAACTGTGGACCTGAATGATGAATAACAAGAAAGCCGGCACGTAGCAACCTGAAAGCCAGCACGTAACAACCTGAGATAGGAACATTCCTGCCCAAGACACAGCCAGGGCAAAGGCCCTGCGACAGCTGCCAGTGTGGTTTGTTCAGGATCAACAAGGAGCCCTGCGGGGCCAGAGCAGAGAGCGCCCAGGGACCCTTGGTGTGGCTGCCGTGGGCTGTGCCGGCCCGAGCCCCATCGCTGGGGCCTTGGATGTGATCTGATTTAAGGTTTTTGAAGTTCTGCTTTCTCCCTGGCCCGGGAGGCTTTTTTTAATTTATTTTATTTTTTTTAATTTTTAAAAAATATAACAACAAACACAAACATTCTTAACATATGATCATTCCGTTCTACATATGTAATCAGTAATTCACAATATCATCACATAGTTGCATATGCATCAGCATGATCATTTCTTGGAACATTTGCATCAATTCAGAAAAAGAAATAAAAAGATAGCAGAGAAAAATGCATACATACCATACCCCTTACCCCTCCCTTTCATTGATCACTAGCATTTCAATCTACTAAATTTATTTTAACATTTGTTCCCCCAATTATTTATTTTTATTCCATATGTTTTACTCATCTGTTGACAAGGTAGGTAAAAGGAGCATCAGACACAAGGTTTCCTGGGAGGTTTTGGAAGTTCTATTTTCTCCCCTGGGTCGGGCTGGCCCAGAGTAGAGGGGCTCAGCCCAGCTGAATTACCCTTCCCCATGAGGGTAGCGGGAGGTCAAGTTTGTCAGCTGTCCTGATTGAGCCAGGAGCCCCAAGACTGAGCGTTTAAATCTTCCTGGAACCAGAGGAGCTTTTCTCTGCATCTAGAATGTGGGCCATAAACCAGGCTGACGTATAGCTGGTATTCACCAGTCTGGTTGTTTATGGCCGGCGTCCTTTCTGATTGCTTGATGCTTGTACGGTGCCCACTGCTAAATATTTGAATATCACCCCGTTATAAACTAGCCCCAGGATTTCCAGACCTGGCTGTGTGTCAGAGCCTCCTGCAGGGAGAGTGGGACCTGCTGTTTAAAGTACAGACTCTGGGTTCTACCCAGGTACTGATACAGCAGAGTGAGAAACTGTTTTGTAACAAGTTTCCTGGGTGGTTCTGATGCCACAGTCTTGGGGGCCGCTAGAAGTAGATTTTGTGATGGGGATTCAAGTGCAAATAGTTTATTGAGGAAGGGATTCTAGGAAAAACAGGAAGAGGAGTGAGGACGTGAGACAGGGAAGGGAATGAAGCCATAAAGATGGCTCAATCAAGTTACCACTCTGGGCAGCTGGAGATTAATCCATCGGGGAACTCTAAGAACCAGTGCAGAGCATGCCCATGCCTCTGAGTTACCCCCGAAAAGAGAGGGAACTGGGGTGTTTACCTCCCATCTTCCACCAGCCATTTGTTGAGTGCTGCTGCTACTGGGAGCGTACATTCCGGACGCTTCCAGCTTGCCCCGTGTGTGGGCTCAGGGGACTCTGATGGCCAGAAACCCTCGGGCACAGGATCACAGGGGCTGGCAATTGGCAGTCAGGCTGCTGTGCGTGGAAACAGGATATGCCGAGAGATAGTGGGAAAGGCACCACCAGCATGTGCTAAAGGAGCCTCCCACCTCTGCACCATACAGGGGCTGCCCCAGGCCCGGTGAATCCTTGCTTATCCTTCTTACCACGAAAAGAACTCCAGGGACTCTTTACTAATATTTGAGATGCGGCGTTCATTCTCTGTTTCTACCAGATAGGAAGCAAACTCAGAGTGTGCCGTGTGAGCCCAGAGGCACTCAACCAAGGGGTGGTTCTCCTGGGTGTTAGGCTGGAGTTAGACCCTGCAGAGACCCTGCCTCATCCTTACAGGAATGGCCCAAATGGTGGTCTCTGGAACCTTCCCCCGGTGGAGAGACAAGCTTTGCTCCCCAGGAAGTCAGAGCTGGACTCAGCCTTTGCAGAGCAGCCGAACAATGCCGGGCGGGGGAATATGTTGCCCAGATGGAAAATCGCGGGGCGCCTTGTCTTAAATATAATATTAAATCAGCACCTTTAATTAGTACACTTAGAAAAGGTCACTAGCAATTACCTGGGACACAAAGAAGGCGTGAGCAGGCAAGAGCCCGTGAGGAAGCCGAAAAGGACCATTTTGAGCAGCACATAATTGAGGGGAAAATGGATAAAAGTCCAGGAAATTACAGGGTGGGTGACAGCGGCTGATGGCCCCATCCCTGTCCTGCTCAGCACCCCCTTTCTCGGGAGGGCCTGCGCGTCAGGCCTGAGAGAGCCATTGGGGATATCAGGCCGAGTTGTGCAGTGTAGGCTGGAGGACCAATGTGGCTTTCCCAGAATCCTCTAGGCCAGCCAGACCTGGGCAGCCCTGACGGAGGCTGGCAGGTGAGGTCCATGGTCCAGAGGGCTGCAAGCTGCCATGGACTTGTCGCTGTGTGTGCACAAGCAGGGACCTCTGGGCCTCAGTTTCCATGTGAAATCTCCCTCAGTGGATTAGGGAGCAGCCCAGTGTTTCTCATACTTTGCCACAAAAGAACCCCTGAAGTCAAAGGAAAGGACATGTGTATTCCTGGAAGTCTGGGGGAAGCTGGAAATTTTCTTTACAGCCTTGGGTTGAATTTTTTTCTTAACATTTTTTATTGTAAAATATAACATATATACAACACAAAGAAAGAAAAAAGCAAAATTTTACAAAGCCCATCTGAACAAGAAGTTACAGAACAGTTCCCAGAGTTTGTCATGGGCTACTATTCCACCATCTCAGATTTTTCCTTCTATCTGTTCCCAAACACTGGAAGCTAGAAGAATTATTAGTATAGTGATTCAGCAGTCATACTCGTTTGCCAAATCCTATTCTCTGTTATGCCTTCTCCTTCTCCTTTGAGCCTTCTCCCAATCCATAGGAATCTTTGGCCAATGCCCATTCTGTCTTTTTCATGTTGAGAAAGGATGTCAACACTGAAGGTTAGGGGGATGCAATTAATTGATAATCTTGGAGAACTCCCTCTGTGTTTCAGGATTTATCTGACCTGGGAACAAATGTAAATGTTACCTTCTGCTTCTAATACATTCCTGTTGGCTTTAGAATGAAATAATTGCTTGCCGTTCAGCAACGCTGGTGCTTTGGAAAGATGCACTTGGTTTGTCTATGACGTGACATATCCCCTTCCCTCCCCATCTAGAAAGAATGGGGACCCAGGGACCTGGAAACTTAGGTTCAAATCCTAACTCTGTTCCTTATCATCTTAACTTCAGCCGACTTGTAGAACTTGCAGTTTCTCCATCTCTAAAATGGGAAGGTTGGGTACCCCAGAAGTTCTCGGAGGCTGTTTCAACTCCCTTCCTGATTTACTCCTCCATCTGCTTCTCCTCACCTCCCCCATCACTTCGGTTGCTGCCGTGTCCTGCTCTGCTGTTCTGGTGACTGTGGAGAGGCTCCTTTCCCTCTCTCAGCCTCAGCTTCCCGATCTGTGGGATGGGAAGAATAATGACTACATGGAGAGTTTCTAGGAAGATTTAATGAGAGAACCTATGTGAATGTGCCTAGCACGGTGTCTGCCATGTCATTGTGCCCCTAAAGAGCCAGTGTCTTCCTTTTGTAAGTATTTAGTGTCTGGTAGGGTCATGTCTATGGAAGTCCTAAATCTTGAGTTCACATATCAAGTGTTGAAATGTGTAAAGTCAAGGAACCAAACGTGGGCTCTGGGCCCAGAATGCATGGGCTTGAATTCCAGCTCTGCCACTTACTGTGTGACTATGGCAAAGTTATTCAATCTTCTTTGGTGCTTTACCTACTAAGTGGGGATAATAACAGTAAGGATTAAATTAGTGCATGGAAATTGCTTAGCTCAGTGCCTGGCATACGGTTGGTGCTCAAAAATGTTAGCTATCATTATCATGTTGGAAACCATCATTTTAAAAGGATAAAGAGCTCATTAGCATTCTTTTCTAGAAAAAAAATCCCAGTTTGAAATCCTTCCTTACTTAGCTTGGTCTTCAGAACTGTTCGGTAAATAAGAGAGTCAGTTTTTGGGTAAGAGAGGGTGTCTGTTCTATTTTGCATAGTAAACTGGGGCCCTGAAAGAGGTGGTTTTCCAAGGCCATGGTTTCTGTCCTAACCACCTCTTTGAGAATCAGATGAAGACTATACATGCTCTGCAGGAAATTACATGTTGTACACCCATAACATTTGGCTTTCGGTTCCTGGGAATTTAAGGCCTTCCTGCAGCTAAGGTGATCAACTATCCAGTTTGCCTGGGGATTTTCTGGTATTAGCACACATCTCAGAATGCCTTTGTCTCTGGCAAATCAGGACAGTTGGTCATCTGTGGGCTGTGACCCCCAGGAGAAAATGCCTTCCACTAGGGCCTTGCAAGCAGGCTATTGGCCAGGCCTCCTGATGCCTGCAGTGACCACTGGCCAGGATTCCTGATGTGGACTAACTCCTACCTCTTGCTCCCCTTCTTGAGGACGGGAACTGGGCCTTGTCCACCAACTCTAGACTGCAATTCCTTGAAGCTGGGCCACATCTTCCCATCCTTTGTGGTTTCTAGTGCTTACCACACAGCCAGCACTCAAGCACTACTGAATGAGTGCCTGAGGTTTTGCAAAGTATTCTGATGTAGAAATAGGGTTTCTAATTGCAAAAGACAGAAATCCAAATCAAACTGACATAGGTGATAGATATAGATAGATAGATAGATAGATAGATAGATAGATAGATAGATAGATAGATAGATAAAGAGAATTTATTAGTTCATACAACTGAGAAGTGCAGAGGATGGAGCTAACATCAAGCATAGCTGGCTGCCAACCTCAAATCATCAGGAATCTGTCTTTCCATGTACCACTTTGGCCCTTCTTGGCCTCATTCTCAAGCAGGCTCTTCCTGTGTGGTGCTGACAATGGCTGCCAGTTGCACCAGGCTTACTTCCCACCAGTTTAGCAACCCCAATGAAAAGTGAGCTCCTCTTTCCAAACAGTTTAAGCAAAAGTCCCAGGGTTGGCTTTGATTGGCTAGTCTGGGTCACGTGCTCACCCCTGAGCCAGTCCCTATGACCAGGGAGATGAAATGCTGTGATAGGCTAGGGATGGGCTGTGTGCCCCACTCTGGAATGCAGGGGTTGAAGGGTTGGGGGCCTGTCCTCATCTGGGCCACTCAGAGAAGGGTGTTTCCACATTAAAATCAGAAAAAGGGAGACAGAACACGGTAAATGATGATTCCCTGTTACGGTCAGGTGTACACTGTGACAGGTGGGCCAGGATTGAGGCGGGGGGAGCCCGGGTCAGAGCCCAAGACGCACAGCAGTCTTACGACTGTTAGTGACCTGCTGGATAGCGGGTGGCTGCTTCCTGCTGGGAAGGTACCGAGAAAGGGACCTAACCCCCCTTTTTTGCCCTCTGCTCCCTCCCTCGGCTGCCCCAGGTTCCTCTGTGACCCAGCTGCTGGCCCGAGACATGGACAATGACCCCCTGGTGTTCGGAGTGTCTGGGGAGGAGGCCTCCCGCTTCTTCGCTGTGGAGCCTGACACGGGCGTGGTGTGGCTCCGGCAGCCGCTGGACAGGGAGGTAGGACCTGCTCACACCTCTGCCCCAGTCCTTTCCTGGGGGGCAGGAGCAGACACAGGGAGATGGGAGGCTCATCTTCTTTAGGGACCTTCCTCTGAGACCCCATCCTGACCCTGTAACATCTTTCCACCTAAATGGGTATCCCAGACTAATGCCGAGCTCTTAGATTTGAGGTTGGAATGGGGTGGTAGGAGGTGTCTCCAAGCAAGAGGCAGCATTGGAAAGGCAAAAGGGACAATGACTCTGGACTCATCACTTTAGAATGGGGCTCCATGGGATGTACACGTCTCCTATACCACCCCAATCACATGTTCCTCAAAGGATGTTTTCCAGGGAAGCAAGAAGTGATGACCCTGTAGCCCTTAGCAAATTAAGCTAAGGGTTTGCACAAAACTCCAACCTTTGCCCTCTACTCACACTTGAGCAGATGACCACAGGAAGGTCTGGTGGCTTGCTTGAGATCATACAGCAATTTAAAGGCAGAGCCAAGACTAGAACCCAAGATCTGACTTCTGATCTATGGCTTTTTCAGGAAAAGGAACCATATTCTAAGCCCCCATCCCCAACCCAAAGATTAGCACCAGTTTTCTAGGAAAACTTTTAGCTATCCATTCCCAGAGGAACTCCTGGGGTGATACTAGAGGGTCTCCCTCTCCCCTTAGGACCCAGGACCTCAGCACAGCTCACTAACTCTGCCCTCTGCCCTCCCTCCCTTTTCTTTCAGACCAAGTCGGAGTTCACAGTGGAGTTTTCCGTCAGCGACCACCAGGGGGTGAGTCCCCTCCTGCCCTGGGCAGTGTGTTTCTGGGCTTGGCAGGGGCTCGGGGCCCCTTGGGTGCAGAGCGCCCCTGCTGATGCCCGTGCTGACCCGCGCCCTCCTCTTGGCAGGTGATCACACGGAAGGTGAACATCCAGGTGGGCGATGTGAACGACAATGCACCCACCTTCCACAACCAGCCCTACAGTGTCCGCATCCCGGAGGTAGGAGCCGTGGGGGCCCGCGGGGGGCGCGTGAGGGCGGCTGCTCCCCACGCTGTCTGGGGGTAGGTGAAGAGTCGGCTGGGAAAGGGCAACGCCAGCTCTTTTCCTCCCAGGCTAGTTGGTGAACTTGCCTGCACCCCTGAAGACAGGGGCTTGCCTGGAGGCTGAGAAGCGTGACGAGGCATGCGGGTTGGTGGTGGTCTCGTGGCTGAGTTGGAGCCTGCCTTAGCTGAGCCCTGTAACTCCAACTGGAGTCAAAGGACACACCGGAGAAGGAAGAGGCAAGGGTTGCGCCCTCTTTCCTTCCATTGGTGGCCGAGTATAGGCCTTGGGCAGGCTGGGTTGGCAGACCTAGCTCCAGGCCTTCTGGCTTTGGCCAGAAACAAGCCCTCCCAGGGTGCAGAGAGGATGTGGTTCCAGGAGGCACCTTGGGCTTTCCCCTACGGCCTCCCTGGCATCCTGGCTCCTTTGGGTTGACTGTGTACTCTGAGTATGTCTGCATGCGCGCATGCATGTAAAATCAAGCCATTGCTAGTAATTGAGAGGTACAAATTATTGCATTACGAACGGTTCGTTAATAAGCTGGCTGCTGGCCCCCGGTGACACCAGGGTTTTCTTCGCCTGTTGTCCCTCTCTCAGGTGGCTGATGCAGGCTTCTCGGTTGGCAGTGAGTGAATCAAAGCCCCTGAAGGTGGTGGGTAGAGGGATTCAAATTGGGTCTCCCTCTGGCCTGCCTGCAGGGGTCTGGGCTGGGCGGCAGCAGGAAAGGATTGGGACTTGAACAGAGAGACAGAAGCCATCAGGGAGGCAGTTTGGCACCATGGCCCTTGAGTTCTAGCCCCTTTATGTTATGGGTCACTGGAGGTGGGAACTAGAATGGTCTTTAGAGATCATCCTGTCCAGTATATAGATGAGAAAAACTGAAGCTCAGCATGGGAAAGTGATTGGCCACAGCTTAGAATTTGAACCTCCGGACTCCCAGGGCAGATGCCCTCAAGGATGGAGAGATCTGGTCTCACGCCCCCCGCCCCAACTCCTGGTCTTGGCCCTGCCTACTCAGCCAAGGGCCCTACGTCTGCACCAGAGGCAGGGATGTGAGGACAGATGTGAGGGTGCAGAGGCACCAGACACTCCCTGCCTTTCACTGCCTGGGGCAGGGGTGAAAGGAGGGAGAGCCCTCTGCTCTAAGCTTGGGGGCACACTGCTTTGAGCTCTGGAATACAGGCTGGGGGCTGCAGCTTGGTTCTGGTTTCCCTCTCATTTGGAAGTCTCCCTAATTTAATTAAGGGTCTCTATGTGCCAGCCTGTACTCTGGGCTCGGGCTCAGAAACCAAGGGCACTGCTTAGAGTTAATGAGCCTTGGACCCATTGCTCAGCTGCCATCCTGTAAGGCATGGCTGCTTGCTGTCTTCCCTCACAGGGGCAGCAGGCAGCAGCGGTGAATAGGGAACGAGGGGTCACATCCCTCCTCTCTGGCCCTTGGGCAGGGGGCCAGCCTTTTCTTTTCTTCTGTGCCAGGAGATGTAGCCTCCAACACCCAGCCCTGTTGGAATCCCCTGGGATTCTCTAAAGGCCGTCGCCTACAAGGATAGAACCTCTTCAGCCGTTCATCTAGTTAACAAATATTTATTGAGTGTCTCCTGTGGACTTGGTCCTGTGCCAGGCTTTCCCTTCACAGAGAACTGGGAGGCTCTAAGAATGGAGAATGACAGGACTGAATACTAGAAGGCAGCAGACACCAGTTCTAGCCACTGTCCTGCTCCCAAAGTTCTGGATGCATTTGGGCATGTCACTTAACCTCTCTGGACCACAGTCCTCCTTATCTAATAAATCGAGAGTGGGTGGGATAGAGTGGCCTGTCCTCTGCCCATCTGATGTAGAGAGAGCTGGGCAAGAGGGCCAGCTGCAGTGGACAAGCAGTCCTTGGAGGAAGGCCTACATGGTTTACTTGCTCTGTGTAAATATCTCCAGGTCTCTTCAGTGGCCTGATACTTGATGCCCTTCTTGGGACTCTTCAGCATGGCCAGGGGATGTGATGTCAGCTGGACAGAGGCCGGGCCACTTCTGACCTGAGGAGGCCTGGCATGGACCAGCCCCAACCTGATGTGGTCACCTGAGCTGGAACTTAGCTGTCTGGCTCAGGCCCCAGCTGGGGTACTAGCGATGGGCCTGCTGGCTCCCAGCTTGGCATTGAGCCTGGGGTCTCTTGTTTGCATTGAGGGCACCCTCAAAGCTCCAGGCCCCTGACCTTCAGAAGCATTATTCAGTGGTGAACACGGTGACAATGCAAGCCAGAGAAGCAAGGAGTTCTGCAGACCCTGACGTGTGTGTGTGTGGCGGGGGTGGTGGGGTGTGGGTGTGGGGTGTGCCAGAGTAGTCAGAGAAATCTCAGCAGGCTTCCTGGAGGGGGTTGGTTCCCAGCAGAACCTTGTTGAGGTGAGAAGTGGGTACGCTTTTGTTGGATGGCGGGAAGGTAGCCTGGAGAAAGGAAGACACCTGGGTGTGGTTCTGGCTGTGTGAACAAGTGGCTGGGTGAGACTTTGCACTCACCACTGATCTTCTGATGGCTTCACCTCAGCAGCTGCCAAACTGGAAAATTGGGCAAGGCTCCTTCCAGGGCTGCTGTTCCATGATCTGGGATGAAACCCTATAGGAGAAGCCCTCCGTATCCTTCAGTATTTTATTGTTCCTTGAAGGATGGTGAGCACTCCAAGCAGTGGCTGCCTCCATCCATTCAGCATCTCCTCTGGTTGTTCCAGTTGCCTGTACCTGTCCCTTACTTTGCAGCCCAAGGGCCCTTAATAGTATGTATCCCCGGCCCCCACAATTCTGATTCTATATGTCCGGAGAGAGGTCCAGGAAGCTGCATTTTTAACAAACTCCTCCAGGATGACCTCAGTGGCCCTCTCCAACTGAGGGGCTCTGAGTGCTGCTGGGCAGCTCATCTTTCAGAGAACTTCCCACCTATCCCCAGCAGCCTGGAGTGATTCACAAGGACCCATGTCCCTGGGGCCTGGATGAGGAGGGGAGAAGGCCCTGCCCCTTTCCCTAGTGACGCTCTCCTGCCACCCTGTCCAGTCAACTCTGGGCTCCACTGTCTCCCAAAGCCCCCTGCCCTGAGCCCAGCCCTTCCTCAAAAAGAGCCGGGGAGGTGTGTGTTTGGGTTTGTTTGTTCTCCATTCCTCTCGGCCCACCCTTTTCCCCTCACTAAGCTGCTCTACATGTAATTATCCATTTTATCAGGGTGAAAGGCCCTGCAATTCACTTGTCGAAGCCCTAACGAGGCAGCGTGGATGCTTTCAAGTCCGTAAAGAAAAGGGAAATCCTGCTAGAATTGGCAACTTAATTCACCAAGCCAGCCTCGACAGACCTCATTAAGTCCCCGTGTATTCATTTCAGGCTAATGGCTGTCATGCTGACTGCTGTTTGATTTGCTGTAATAGACTTTTATGGCGTTCCAATTTGCTCAAACGTGTTTGCCTGTGTCCGTGCCCGGCAGCGCCGCCCCAGCACCCCGCTCCGTGCGCGTGCCTGCCTCGCTGACCTTCAGTGCTGCCGCCGCCCCACCCCACCCGCTCTCCTCCGGGGCCTGCCCCTCCACCCTCCGGTGCACTCGGACAAGGCACCCTGGCGCTGGAGCATTCGGGCAGGTGGGTGGGTGCAAGGTTAGAAGTCCGATTGTGCCAGCTGGCTCCTTGAGGTCAAGGCATCAAGGAGGGCCCTCTGGAGGCTCGGGGACAGCCATGGCCTTGAAGCTTGGACTGGTTCCGCCTCCTTAGCTGGGCATTCAAGGTTTTTATCCATCTGGCCTCATCCTGCCTTTCCCAGCTCATCTTTAGGCTCGCCAAAGGGCCAAGTCCATGCCTCTGGGTATCTCTATGTCTCTCCTTTCTGCCTCTCTCTTTTTCTCTCTAACTCATGCACATTGTACTTTCCTATCTAGAACTTCTCTCCTAGCCTAACTCAGTTCTGCCTGGAGCTGATCCACTATGCCCTGAGCTACTCAACAGTTTTTTGTTTTTCTTTTAATGAACACAAGAAACACTTGTCAAATGGCAACCGAACAGGCCCCAGGGATTCTAAACTGATTTGAACATGCTAGGTGCTGAAAAAGGGTCTACTCTTTGCTGACTATGTGACCTTAGACAGGAGACTTAATCTCTCTGGGCCTCAGTTTCTTATCTGTTAAATGGGCAACAATAGCTGCCTATTTGTGTCGTGAGAACCATGATAATGTAATAAGAGTCCTTAGCCCAGTTTGTGGCTCACCACAAGTTCAGCAAATGATGGTGGGTAAGACCAGGCTCTTTGCCCTGAGAGACTGATTTCACAAAAAGAAAGATGAGTGTCTAACTACACGCCAATGTACTAAATGCCATGGTAACTTAATACGTGCAAAGCACAATAGAAACACTGTAGTAGGAGTGACCTGTTCTTTACAGGGTGGGACTATTTGGTTGGGATCTTAGAGGATGAGTAAGAGTTTGTTAGGCAGAAATGGAGGGTATAATGTCTCTTTCTCTTTTCCTATATTGGAATTTTCCAGAGTGAGGTCACCTCTATGCCTGACCAGGGTCCTGCTGAGGAGGGACAGTAACCCTGCGGATATATGTGTCCCTTCTAGACTCCCCACTGTTTACCATGTGGAAACAAAGCCACACTGGAAGTGGACCCCTGGGTCCTGTCCAGGTATCTGTGACAGACAGATCCTGCCCCGATCCTTGGCACCATGGCTTTAGGTGACCAGCTGAGAGGGGTAGGGGTGGTAGGACACTGTTGTAGGGGAGGGCTGGAGCTAGGATGAGATGATGAGGACCAAAGCACCAAAACTGGCTGGGGCAGGGTTAGAGGCAACCCAGGACCCCGGGCTCAGAGCCCACTGGGCTGCCCCGTCTCCATGCCGATTAATGAGGATGGATGGAAGTTTCTTATTCTCTGTACCTTCTTCCTAGAGATGGGACAGCAGGCAGGAGAAGAGTATTGGCTGAGATCATTTTGTCAATGAAATAAAACAGATAATTTATTTCTATGATGATGTTATTATTACCACTATGAGTTTCCTGTATGCCCAGCCCTGTGTTTTTATGTGGGGTCCCACGGAGCCCTCACCATAACCATTAGAAGGGATGCAGATGCAGATGCAGACATGGAAGCAGAGAAGTTACACAGCTTGCCCAAAGCTGGTCAAAGGGTCGAGCCAGGACTAGAATGCAAGCCTGGTTATGTGATCTTTGGCAAGTGGCTTTATTTCTACCTAAAAAGCAGATGTAATTACATTTAATGAGGTCATGCACATCAGTTAACACAGGACCTAGTATAAGGAAGTGCCTGCAGATGTGGCTTCTATAATTGTTGTTTGTACATCATCTGTCCCTCCCACCAGCCCAAGCTGGGGTGGAGCAGTCATCCTTGCATCCTCAGCTCCCAGCCCAGGGCCTGGTATGCGAAATGTGCTTATTGAATGAATGAACTTCAACAATGAACAGAGCCAGACTGCTACCCCTGCCTTTTTGGGTGGTTGTTGAGGACAAAGGAGCATTTATGCAAAGGTGCTTTACCCACCAGCTTGTACTGAGGTGAGGGCTTCGGTTATTGAGCTGGAGGGGTGCACACACCTGCCTCACAACTCACTTTCCTCCCAGGACATCTGAGAGCCTTGTTGTCCTGGGCTGGTGCTTGCTGGTGTCCTCTTTTGCCTGCCAGTTCCTGGGTCTCAGTGTGACGTGGTGATGCCATCCTCTGTGCCATGGGCATGTGGGGACCCCTGGGGTGGTGGCAGGATGGCCTCAGAGCATATGGAAGTGGACTTGACCAAAGAGGCCAGCTTATTAACACCCACCGTGGCTCCTGGCAGTGCCCCCTCCCACCGTGCAGCGTTCCCGTCAGACGCTGAATGATTTATAAACTGCATCCTCAAGTTGCAAGAGGGGGGAGTGCCCACTGGCTGAGGCCGTTACCCCTGAGGTGTCAGCTCTACTCACGAGAGTATTGTCACCTACGCCTGGAGAGGCAGCCCCGTGACAGGCCATATTAATTTATACCTGGGGGCCCTGGTGCCCAGTGGTCCCCTCTGCATCCATAACCACTGCCTATTGATCTGGGAGAGAAAGACCAATAAATCATTCAGGGGCTCCGGACTCCTGCTGGCCAGATCCCGAGTGGTTTGTTCTAGCCAGGCAGCAGCCCCAAACTATGTCTGTGTCCCTCGATGAGCACCCTGAGGGGTCTGCTCCTTCTCAGGTCTCCTCCCTCAGTCAGAACAGAACCCTCCTTCCTTCCATCAGGAATATGCCACAGCCTGCAGCAGCCGTGACAGCCAGCTTTGGGCATGGGGCAGTGAAGTAACAGATGCATGCGTGCAAATCAACAGGGCAGCCTGTGTGTGTGTGTGTGTGTGTCTTAATATCTTCTATATCTCCAAGTATTTTCATCATCTTCCTTTGTCCTCATGACAGCTCTGTAAGTTGTGGGGGAAATTATTCTCCTTGTTTTGTAGATGAGAGAAACCGAGGCCAGGACAAGTTCAACAACTTCTCCACATCACCCACATAAGTTGCAAGGAGAGGCATAAGTTTCCACCCAATGTCCTGCCACCTAGAGGGTCATTTTTCATTCTTTGTTTTCAGCATTTTTGCATGTGACTTTTTGCAGCTTTGCCATGGCCTTCTCATACTTGGTGATGAGTTGCAGGGAGGGGGCCCTCATGCTGCCAGGATGGGGTAAAACTTGCTCTGAACTCTGGGCCTCGTGCACCAGGCTGTCCCACCCCCTGAGGCAAAGGGCTGCTGCACATACTTCGTACATGAACTGAAGGGGTCCAGTGGAGAAACTTCACTCTCTGGGGTGAGGACCACCCTCATGGGCATCGCCTTCGAGCTCAGGACCCAGACCTGGGAAGGGTCATTGGCCCCCAAGCAGCCTCCAAGATTTCAGTCCTCTAAGATGCACATAGCATTGTTTGTGAGGAGTGGGAGACCCACCCACGTGGGTGAAATGCCAGCCTATTCCCCTGCTAGGGAACAGTCAACAATGCTCTCTGACTACCTCTTTTGCTCTTTAGTGCCCAGGAAGGAATACATGTAATCCTGCAAAATTGGGACCCCATGGAGCATAGGCCAGCTACATCCTCCAAGGCTCCTTGTTCTGGCCTCTGCAGAGCTCCTACTCTGTTCTCCTCTCTGCTCTGTCCTTCATTCCACACCTGGGGAAGCCAAGTTTCCCGGTCCCAGGGCTCCTATGCACCTCCTCTTGCCCTCCTCCCTCCACCCTCCTCAGCATAAGGGAAGAGGACAGCGCTCAAGCAGGAGAGTGAAGAAGACCAGCTGTAATTAAATTTATCATTTTATTTAAAAAGCAGTAATGTTCTTAATTACATCAGTTTCCTTGCCGGTTTTCACTGGGAGTCTTTGGGAGGCCAGATAACTCTATTGCAACGAGTGCAGGACTCTCTGCCATGAAGGCGAAGCAGAGGGATTGTGTGGGGCACACGTGCCAGGACAGCCCCCTACACACACGCGTGCGCGCGTACCTCTTTAAATAAAGAGCTTCTAAGTGGAAGGAAATAACAGCGCCCTAGTAGAAGACACTGCTGCTGCATTGTGGTCTCTCAGCCTCATGCCCTGGAGTCCATCTGTCATCTGTGAGCTCTCTTTTTCCTAAATGTCCCTTCTCTACAGTGATAGGTTCTCTTGGGGGAAGGATGCAGGTCTGTTCGTCCAGGCAGTGGGATCTCCTTAGGTTCTGAATGGGGGTGTCTTGGGAAACTGAGGATCTAGAGAGGTCCATCCTGCAGCCAGGAGCAGCGTTGGCTTTATCTCCTCAACAGTTCCTGGGCTTCATATCTTTGAAGTGGGAACACTGATCCCTGGTGCAGTACATTGGGGTGGAGGCCTGTACATGCAAGTCCTAACTCCAGCCTTGGAAGCCATGGGCATGGTGTTTGGCCTCTCTGAGCCTCAGTATCTTCCTCTGTAAAACAGGAATAAATTGGGGTTGTTGTGAGAGTTCAGTAAGAGCCCTGTGTAAAGCACTGAGACATGGGAGATGCTCAGGGACTGATGGGTGTTACCATTTTCATGATGCATTCTCTGAGAATTTAGGGAAAGTTGTTTGTAACTTTCAAAGTGTAGTCTCTGCCAGTATAGACTGATTGGTTGATATTAGGA
The DNA here is from genome assembly GCA_004026745.1 of Myrmecophaga tridactyla. Lineage (NCBI taxonomy): Eukaryota > Metazoa > Chordata > Mammalia > Pilosa > Myrmecophagidae > Myrmecophaga > Myrmecophaga tridactyla. Next base: position 17,400 of record PVIY010019289.1, read on the forward strand.
TGTGGATTAGTCCCCTGCGGCTGTTATAACAAATCACCGCAAACTTAGTGCTTAAAACAACACCAATGTTTTGTATAATGATTCTGGAGAGGTGTCTGCAAATCTGAATTCCTTCTGGAGGCTCTAGGGGACCATCCATTTCCTTGCCTTTTCCAGTTTCTAGAGGCTGCTTGTATTTCTTGGCTTATGACTCCTTCCTCCATCTTCAAAACCAGCAGTACAGCATCTTCCAATCTCCTTCTCTCTCCAACCTCTGCTTCTGTCATTGTATCTCATTCTCTGAGTCTGGCCCTCCCATCTCTTTCTTAGAAGAACTGTTATGATTATATTGGGGCCACCTGGATAATCCAGATAATCTCCCCATTCGAGATCCTTAATTTACTTTTGCTACTAAGGTAACTTATTTGTGGGTTCCAGGGGATGAGACAGGAGGTCTTTGGCAGGGTTGAGAGATGGTGTGATTTAACCTATCATAGGGGTTAGTGGTCAAGAAGCTTACCGTCCAGTGGGAAACAGGAAACACATATGGACAACATGATCAAAGACATGGTGAGAAAAAAAGTGAAAACAAGGCCACCAAGAAGTAGCTAGTGATCAGCTGAGAGCTGTACAAATAGGCTCCTTGAAAACAGTACCAGGGGGCCCGTAAAGGTGACCGAATCCGAAAGCATGTTTCCTAGACGTCAACAAGTCCAGAACAGGCAGAAGACTTGCTCCAGGTCACCTGGTCCATCAGTGGCAAAACCAATGAAGACCAGAGGTGATTGGAGAAGATTTCTGGAGCAGGAAAGTTCAGGAAAACGGTAATAGAACGCATGACCAGAGCCCATCCCTGTGCCAGAGGCAAAGCGCTGTTCCCCGGGTGGGGCCTGGGTGTCCAGAGCCAGGCTGGGCGGTGGGTACTGCCTCCTGCACACTGATGGCCCCCCACCCACAGAAGCAGTGGCCTCTCAAGGCTGCCTTCTAGATGAAGGTCACAGGGGCCCATGGACGTGTCCCACTGACCACCAGCTACTGCAGCTATTGTTTTCCTGTTTTCAGGGGGCTCTGGCACTTTGTCTTGGCTCCTCTGCCCCCCCTAACAAATTTGGGTACTGTTAGAAGAGCTTGGGGACAGGCCTGGCAGCCCCGTGGTACTGGAGCCTACCACCAATATGCTCGTTTTGATTGTTTGCAGGCTGCCGGACCCACCTTGTTTTTAATAAGGAGGGGGGAAGCGGGAGAGAGGGAGTGAGCCTTTGGTTGATGGAATTACTACAGTTTCTCTGCTTCCTTAGCAGCCTTTAATTACTTTGCAACTTTGTGGTGCTGGCTGGAAGCTGTGAGGGGCTGGGCTCTCCCTCTTTATAATAACCTTAAGTAGAAGCCTCCTGTCCATCTATTAAAAAGCCTGCTCTTCCCTCCAAATGCGATAATGCCTCCAAGAGGTGCCCCCCACCCGTGCGTAATCACTAGGTACGATGATGTTGTCCCCCTCTCACTGTCTCCATCATGGGGCAGCCCGCCCACCTCCTGGGCGCCAGGGTCTGCCGGCTAAGAAGAAGTAGATGCCCGGGCATGGCCTTGTCCAGGAGGATCCCAGGCTCAGGCCGGTCCCCTTTCCCAGCTCTGCCCCGGAGAGAGGGAAATGGCCTGAGAGCCCACGGACCCCTCCCATCTCTGTAACTCCCATTCTGAGCCCAGCAAGCTCCCCAGCCTTCTCAGCGCAAGTCATCCACTTCAGAAACGTGGTCCCTTTCCTGCTGCGCCCTCCCCCAGTGCTCTAGCCCAGCCCACTGCACCATCTGCCTTCCCACCATTTGGCCAAAGCCTACACTTCCTGCCTCTGAATAATTCAGGGGGAGGGGTAAGGGGTAGCTCAGCCGGCCGTCTCTTTAACCCCACTTCACAGATAAGCAAGCCATGTGTTAGAGAAGTTGGAAGGCAGGCCCACGGTATTCCCTTGGGAAGTAGCCCACTGGGAGCTGACCGGGCGCTCCTGAAATAGAAATGGTCTTCTCTCCTCCAGTCCTGAGTATGTAGGTCTGTTATAGTCCCTCCTGTTGGGGTTGCTCCTACCACCACTCCATCCGGGCTTCTAAATCTGGCCCGACCCTCTGCCCCGTGACCTTGGCCTGGCCTTCCCTTTCTGGGCTTGCCCCAGGAGCCGTGTGGCAGGAGAGGCCAGCCTGCCCCAGGTCTGGGTGCTGAGCCTTCCTTGGGCTGGCTCAGGCTGTGGGCAGCCCCTGTCTGTGCACACTAAGGCGGGTACAGCTCAAAGGGTTGGAGTGGGGGAAGCTCTGATCCAAAAAGGGTGCAAGCCCCACTGCACGTAGCTGGGACACTTAGACAAGTCACTCTGTCCTTCTACTACTCAGTTTGCCCGTCTATTAAATTGTATTAAATGGGATTCTTTGTCCTGGGAACCCTTCCCATTATGGGGATTGAGACAGGAAGGCCTTGAGCTTAAAGCCTTATGCAGGTGGGGTGGATTAATTCCTATTCAGGGCCCCCCACAAGCTTCCATGAGTGTTTCTCTTCTTTCCCTTTTTTTTTTTTGAGTAAACGTATTATTTGAGCAAACAGCGACGTGACCGATCATGAGTGCTCAGGTTTCTGACTTGTCCCAGGGGAAGCACACCCAGACCCTCTCCAGCAACTAGAAGCGCCTCTGTGCCCCTTTGGTCCCTGCCCCTTCCTCCACTAGTGTAGCCCTTTTGTGGCTTCAAACCCCATGGCGTGCTTTTGCCCATTTCCCTTTTATTATATATACTCAGATAGGTTTTTTATTATTACCTAAGCCCCTGGGGACCTGACAGCTGGCCTCCTATTGGAGGCTACTTCCCACCATGTTTAGGAGCACTGGATTAGGAGCCCCCATGACAGGAATTTGAATCTTGGTCTCACCACTACCATCTGTGTCTGATGAAATGGGTGTGGGGCTGATGCAGCGTTGCCACTATGCAGAGCACATGAGAGGACGCAGGCCATCTCCTGCAGCCTCCCCCTGGTCGGGAGTCATCTCTGTAGGTAGACACACAGCTACCCAGGTTCTAAGTAAGGAAGCTAGGCAGGAAAAAGGGATTCACAGGGCACTAGGCTGAATGGGTAAAACTGGGATGAAAAGAAGAGGAAGAGAGGAAAGGAGGAGGGTCCCTTTCTTTCATACTGTCTCCTTTGATCCTCAAAACAATCCTTCAGGTTGGTAAGAAAAAGTATGATGGTTATAGCTGGGGAAGTGGGCCCAGAGAAGTTAAGTGACTTGCCCAAGGTCACACAGCTAGTTCAGAAACTGTCCTCTATGTACTGACCCCCAAAGCAAGTCCAAGAACATTCCACCCCCAGGGTCTTAGGTTTACTCTAAGGTGATGGCCTTCAGTGGAGCAAGTACCTGAGGCTGGAGGGTGGGGGGAGGGCTTGATTGGGGGAGGGATTTTTCCCAAGTGACTTTTGTCATGCTCCTTCAGCTTCACACAAAGCCTTGGTTCCTATTAGCAGCCCAATCTCGTGCCTGTGTGGGGAAACACAAAAATCTTTAAAAGGCTTCTTAGCTGCACACGAAGTGATTGTTATTTTCCTTTCCCGGTCAGGCCTGGGGCAGGGCCAGGGTGCTTGGAGAAGAATAATAAATTCTTTCAAAGCATTCTTTCTCAGCCCTCCCCCAAACCATCAGATCCCCCAAACTCAGGGACCACCAAACCTTAAAAAAAAAAACAATAAAAAATCCGCCCAACGTAGCCTGAAAGATGGAGATGGAAGGAGATGCAACAGCAGCTATTGGGGCGGAAAGCCCTAAATGGTGTGGAAGTAATGCCTAAAGTGTGCTGGCGATTACAGGCATTTCCACAGGGCCCCCTCGGGCTGTACAGGCCGTGCCAGCTGCTGCCGGGAAATAAATAAATAAGCACCAAACCTTGGAGATCTCCGTTAACTGTTGCCATGCAGGAGGGATGGGAGAGGTCACTGGGGAGGGGGCAGGAGGAGGGGAGAGAAGGCTCATTCACTCAATCTTCCATCCATCCATTCATTCAACTGTTCTGAGTCCCCGCGATGTGCAAAGGATGTTGCTGAAATGTTTCAGTAGTGCTTGGAAGTTTATGACTCGAATTCCGGAAGGCTGACACAGACTGCCCCAGCCCCTCTCCAGCCTCCACTGGACCATTTATTCCTCTCCCTACTCTTTGCCTTCCTGCCTCCCAGGCCTTCTTTTTGTTCTCTGAGGACACTGTGCTGTGGAATCTTAACACAGCCTACGCGTGCTCTCTCCTTGTAACACTTTTCTCCATCGTCCTCTCCTTTTTTTCATCAACTCCTCCCTTCTCCTGCGATCTTCACCCAAACACTCCATCCTCTGGGCGAGGGTGGGGTGGGGGTAACTTCCCTGGTCGCACTTCCAAGTCCAGAACAGATTCTGTGTTCTGTGTCTTGGGAGCATCGTAGGGCGTGATCTTAGGGCATAGTCACTAATTTATTTGTGGAACTGTTTGATCACAACGGCTCTCCTGCATGAGACCACAAGCTCCGAGAGCTGGGGTGCGTCTCTATCTCCCTCTTCCCATCGCAGGACCCTTAGGGCCTGGCACACTTGGGACTCAGTACAGATTTGCAGACCCTGTCCTTGGGGAGGTTCCCTTCCTCTGTCCTCTGCAGCCCACGTACTTTAAGGTACAAATTCCACAAATGAGTCCTGGGACACTCTATTCCCACAGCCCGATGCTGAAGGTGGCTTAGAGAGGCTGTCGGAGTCCCTCACCCAGGCTGTCAAAAAAGGGCTGAGCCCGGCCTCATCTGAGCACACAGGTGTCATGGTGTGTTGGAGGAATGGGTGCCTTCTAAGAGAGCTGTGAGAGGGCCCTGGAGAGATGTTGGTGTCCATGTCTGCATTCCTACGGCCTGTGACTGTGTCACTTTACATGGCAAAAGTAACTCTGCAGGCACGATTAAATGAAGGATCTTGCAATGGGAAATTATCCTGTATTATCCAGGTGGGCAGTGTAATCATAAGGGGCCTTATATGAGGAATTAGGAATGTCAGAGTCAGAAAGAGATTGTAAAGTGCTGTGCTGCTTCTGTTGAACATGGAGGAAGGGTCCACAAGCCAAGGAGCTCAGGTACCTCTACAGACTAGAATACGCTAGAGACAGATTGTCCCCTAGAGCCTCCAGAAGGAAACAGCCCTGCTGATGTCTTGATTTTAGCCCAATGAGAGCATGCCAGACTTCTGACCGACAGTTTGTGTTGTTTTCCCCTTCGTTTGTGGTAATCTGCTACAGCAGCAATAGGGAAACAGTACAAGGGTGCTTTAAAAGCAGAGCAGTCAGAGCATACGTTCTAAAGTGCACCCCTCCTGCTCCCCCAAACTCTGGTTCCCTTGCCTCTTTAGGCAGGAGGATTGGTGGCCCTGGCTGTGAGGCAGGTGGCTGTTGGGAATGATCCACAAGGGACAGCCCCAGGCAGGGGCTCCCAGGAGAGGGAGGGCAGCTGTTTGGGGTCCAGGCTGGGGAGGGATGGTGTGGAATCAAGAATGGTGAGATGGGAGAGCCTGAGAGCCTAGAGCTGCCAGTGCAAGGCAAGAGTTCATGCAGAGGGTTGGAGGCCAGGACAACACAGGTAGGAAGAGCTGCTAGATGGCAGGCGGGAATGTTGCTGGATATGCTGCATCCAGGAAGTGGGATGCCAGGGAAACCTTCCCATCCACACAGGAGGCACAGCAGGCGCCTGAGCTCTGGTGAGTGGCATTGAGATGCAGGAATGTTGGTTCCATGTACCTGACCCTACCCTCATTCATTCATCAAACTTTGCCTGCCAAGGTGCCAGGCCCATTCTGGCCGCTGGGGGCACAAGAGGAATGAAGCGAGGTCCCTGGCTTCAGGAGAGCCTGGCTGGTCTGGGCCCCTGCTCCCCCACAGTGGCAACCTTTCAACGAGGAGGAGAGGCCTTCAAAGCACCCCTGTATTGTTTTCCAGCACTTGAGGACCTGGGCAGTTGCCCCAAGGCTTTGGTGCTGCCAGAGAACTGGAACCTGCCCCAACCCCACCCCACCCTGGCTCCCAGGTCCCCCTGCCCTCAGCGGCATCTATCAATATCAAGCACGTCTCTTTCCAAGCAGCAGAATTGGACAAATGAGCCCTAAATGAGCTTGGCAAATTGATTCTCTCTGCTGTGTCCCATCCTGCCGCCTCCTGCCCTGCAGAACCCGGGTCCATGGGAGACTGTCTCACGGTCCCGGCCGGGGAGAGGGGAGGGGAGGGACTGGCTGGGCCCTGAGGCAATTGCAGGGCTCCCCCATCTCGGGGCCCTCAACCACACTGGGCCCCACCTGCTGCTTTATTTTTGAGGTGAGTGGAGACCCCAGGGGATGGAAAAGGTGCTCCCCAAGGGGCTCTTCCAGCCTGGCTGGTTTGGCGTGGATGTTGTGGAGGTGGGACAGGCATAGGAACTCGAGGGTTGGGGAAGTTGGATTCAGGGGCATGGAGAAGAGGGGTCAGGGCCTGGGGACCTTGGGTAAGCTGGCATGGGCCTCAGAGCGGCCACTTCCTCCTCCTCTTCCTCCTGTTCCAGCTTCTGTTTATACCACTTATTGGCCACAGGAAAACTCCAGTTCCCAAGTTCCCAGATTCATACATTTGTTAAGGGCAGGTTTGTGTTGTCAAGTTTTCACATACCCTCAAGTCCAGGGTACTGGGCTCAGGGAAGGCACTGAATAACCACAACAAAATAATAATAACAACAGTGGAGACTATAACTCCATTCAGCCAAGCACTCTGTATAACCTAGCTGTGATGCAGGTACTGGGATTATCCCTGTTTTTAAGAAGTGGAACCTGAGCCTCAGAGAGGTTAAGGCAGTTGTTCGTATCACACAGCAGAGCTAGGATTTGAACCCAACTGGTCTGCCTCCAAAGCCCCCAGACTGTGCTAAGTCTCTACTGACAGTGGGGTGTGGGACACAGAGGTGTTCATGTTTTGCACGTCCAGTGAGCATGTCTGGGACACCCAGAGACCCCAGCCAGGCCACGGACCATTCTGAGGGTGGAGCTAGTCCTCTTGGAAGGACTTCTGAGCTGTAGCTTGTAGCCTTCCTGCAGTCTCCCCCATTCTCCTCTCCAGCACAGCACCTAGTGCCATCAGACAGGGCGGAGGGGTACCAGCAGAGACGGCTGGGCAGCTAGTTCCCGGAGAGGCAGCCCCTCACCCCGTGCGCCAAAGCATGCACGTTTGCACACCCCTCAGCCGCAGCGTCCGCCCTGCCTCCTTCTGTCCTGTGTGTCTCCCTCACGGGTCAGCGCCCTGGAGTGCTAAATCATGAGCAAATCGGCCACAGCCAGCAGGAGGCCAGGAGGACACAAGGAGGGGACTCTGCTATCAAGCTATTAGCATAGAGCTGGCCAGGCAGATGAAGCACAGCTGATTGGGAGAGGGTAGGCTGGCCTCCCCCTCTGCGCCCTGATGTGGGATGGAGCACACACATGGAGCACACACACGGAGCACACACATGGAGCACATGTGCTCACCAAGAATGTACTGAGCATGCCCCGATCCGTGGCATGGGCACTTGGCTGTGTCTCCCCCATGAGGATGGTTTTCATTTGAGGACAGTGTCTCCCCTACCCGGGGAGGTGTAGAGGTGCTCTGTATGGAAGGTAGCAGCAGAGCGTGACCAAGGCGACAGGACTCACACGGGCCCGGTGATGAATTCTGACCTGAACCCTGACCCTGGCCAAGTGGTTTAGACTCTCGGAGCCTCAGTTTTTCTTATCTGTAAAATAGGGACAATCACAACCTACTTTACAGAGCTGCTGTGATGTGCTGGAGGCACTTAGTTACAAGGCCTGCCTGGTGCACAGTGGGTGCTCCATAAATTGCAAAGGAGCTGGGGGACCCCTGGGTGTCAGTACAACTGTAGATGAATAGAGATAAGCTTATTTGCATCTTGGATCAGACTCTTGGGACTGGAGCCAACTTCAGCCCTATCCCATGCTTCATGGCAGCAGTATATCCTATAGGGACCACTGAACTGGGATTCTTTTGGGGCTCTGCTCACATCTCTCTGGGCCTCAGTTTACCCACCTACATGGGATTATTTTACCAGACAGATGAGCCACTTGTAAACTAAGACCCAAGCTCCCCAGATCGCAGCCCACCTGAATTATGTAGTTACCCCATTGAGTTAAATGAGGGGGCATCTGGATGGTATTCTCGGAAATACCAGGAAAAGAGCAAGGTTAGGGTTATGACAGGGAAGACCATTCTGGGGCATGTCACTGCACAGTGCCCCTTTGGACTTGGGTCTCAGTGTTCTCTCCCCCAGACTGTGGGTCAAGAAAGCCCCAGTGACTGAGAGCAGAGGTGGGTGTGTGTTGGTAAACTGAGGCCTGGGAGCTCAGAGCTCTCTGTGCCCAATTGGCATCTCAGGACGGGCCCCTTCCCATCGTCTCACCTGGGCTGGGTGGGGCTGTCAGGCAGGCCCGTCTGTTCTGCACGGCTGCCCTTGCAGCTGGCCTGCAGCAGACATGGCTTTTTTGTTTTTGGTTAAAAAGCCTCATCGGAGCGTTATGATATTGGAATGTGAAGGGTAATTGAGCTGAAAGCTATTCTCTTCCTGCAACCGGCGCGATAGGAGTGATTGAGGCGCCGGGCCTCCATGCCAGCCTGGGAATCCTGATGAAAGGTCTGAGCAGAGATGGGGGTCGAAGGCAAGGAATGGAGCAGAAGCCCCTGAACCCCCAGGGCCAGGCCGTGCCCCTCCACATGCTCCCCTGGGGTCCCGAGCTGCCAGGCCCTGCCCCTGCCCTCTTGAAGCAGGTAACCAAGACCCCCAGGACCTTTTAGTTTTTAATTATCCAAGGATCTTATTAAATCGCAGAGCCAGATTCAGCAGATCTGGGATGGCCCCGAGACTCTGCATTTCTGCTGAGCCCCCAGGGGATGCTGGTGCTGCCATCCTCACACCTCACTTCGAATAGTAAGGCTTCAGGAGACCGTCAGGGCCATGGGCCAGGGACTGACCTGGAGGCTGTGAGGGGGCCACCGCAGGTGACGGTGACATTTCCCATTAGGACTGCCCTCTGTGGTTGTGCCAGTTGCACACTCTGCAAGGAGAATGGGGAGATAGCCAGCCCAGGCTTTGCCCACGAAGCCGGACACCCTGGAGAGAGGGGCGTGTTCTTCTGGGTACAGAGAGGCCATTGGCTCACCCCGCTTGTACCCACAGGGCAGGGTCTACTCTGAAGAGGTATCTTTTTTCTATTTTGCTTGTCTCCAAGCCTGAAACGGTTGCCTTATGCATGCTGGCAGATTCCCCATGCATTCCTCCATCGTAACCTCCCAATCTCACCACCTCTTCCGGCGGCATATGGAAGTCTGAGGTGAAGGAAGACTAGAATGCATCATGCTTATGTTTCAAGGCCCAGTTTCTCCCTTCAGTCACCCTCCACCCCATCTAGATGTAGAGGGAGGGTGGGTTCAGGGCTGTCTGAGCCCTTAGAAGTCCAAGAAACAGGCCCTTTCCTATCTCCTGCCCACTCCTTGCCCTGGAGTCACTGGAGGAATTAAGCCAGCACAGGTAGGGGCCAGGCCTACTGCAGGGAGGGGCTGTCCTTGAGGAGAGATACTGTGTCCCACCCACCCCTGCCCCTCACCCCAGCACACACACACACCTCATGTGCATGCATACACACACACACACACACACACACAAAACCCATACCCTCCACCTGGTCTGTTATTAATTGCCGTGCAGGCTGAGTTGAATGGCCCCATTCATATGTGCTTCTACAGCTCCATGAGCCCGGGCTTGTGCTGGGACAGCTCAGCTTATCTCTCTCAGCCAGGCTTCCCATGCACTGGACTCCAATGGCATATGACGACCGTCCTCAGGGCTTCCGAGTCCGTGTGCCAGGCTGGCATGAGGAGAGAGCCCATCCCTTCCCGGCTCTGCCCTGCCGGCTCCAGGCCGAACACAGGCCTTGCTCTCAGCCCGTGGTGCCCAGAGCCTGGGTGGGCCCTCCCAACAGCTGGAGCCGTGCTCGCAGGACAGGTGGCCAGCCCCTGCAGGCTGCCAAGCCTATTTTCCACCTTCCTGCCCACCCCAAAGTGCCCCGCCTGTCCACTTCTCACCCCATTTCCCTCCTCCCTCAGCCTTTCCATCCTGAGGGCTGTGATGCTGCGCTATCACTCTCCCTGCCAGGCTGGCATGTCGGTGGTGGGCAGGTGGGTAGGGCCGGCTCTCTGGCAGTCTCGTGGGTGAGCAGGACCAGCCACATCCTCTCTTTCTCTCTCTTTCCCAAGCTTGGGCAGCCCCTCATCTCACACCCCCAGGGCCAGGGCTGTCATTTCACAGCCCCCGTGGCCATCAGTAGAGGGAATGCTTGTTTTTCTCATCTCTCTGTCCCGCCAACAGATAGAGTAATAGGTACTGTTTATGCTTATCAGGCACTGCCCGTGTGCCAGGAACCACACACGGAACTTTCTCTGCATTATCACCTCCTTTTTAAAAAAAACCTTTTTTTAAATTGTGAAATATAATATATATACAAAGCAAAGAAAGAAAGAAGCAATAATTTTCAAAGCACACTTCAACAAGTAGTTACAGAACAGATCCCAGAGTTTGTCGTGGGCTACCATTCCATCAACTTAAATTTTTCCTTCTAGTTGCTCCAGGACACTGGAGGCTAGAAGGAATACTAATAAAGTGATTCAGCAGCCACACTCGTTTGTTAAAACCCATTTTCTCTTTTATACCTCCTCCTCCTTTAATCTTTCTCCCAGTCTATAGGGGTCTTTGGGCAACACCCGCCCTGGCTTTTTCATGTGGAGAAGGGGTGTCCACCCTAAAGGATAGGGGGATGTAATCGATTGACAATCGCAGAGAGGCTGATTGTCTCCTTCTTAGACCCCCCTTAGGAGAATGAGGAAGCAGAGGTTCAGAGACTGCTAAGTGACTGCTGGGGTCACACGAAGGGGTGTGTGGTCCAAAGGGGCTGGCGCCGAGGCGTCACGACATGCACGACAAACCATGTCTCCATGAGGACACATTCCACAGCTGGAGATCCTGGCTCCCGGGGGTCATCAGGACCAATTCAGGCATCTCTAAATTGTTAGGAAAATCCTCATGTTTACTGGAATGGGTGTCTCTGCCGCCTGCACCCCATTAGTCCAGTTTCTGGCTGGGATTAGGGCCAGTCTGTGGCTGAACCCACCTCCTCGGGCCTCTCGGCTCCGATGTGTGAGGCACCGACCAGCCTGTGACTGGTTTATTCCGGCAAAAGCCCAGCAAAGGCTGAGGGCAGGGGGCCCATGGCCCCAATTCTCCCAGCTGGAGACGACACCCACGGTTGGCACTTCCTGTGCTGATATTTGTGACGCTGACACTTGGTCTGGTCCAGCATTGGGGTGGTGCTTCAGTGCCAGCCCCTTTGAACCAAATTTCCATCATCCCCTGACCTCTGGGTGTGAGGTTCGGAGCCAAAGAAGGGAACAGCGGTGAGAAATAGTTTATTTTCCCATTCAGCTCACAGGTTTGGTTTTCGAAAGAGATAATGAGTTTTAGTCAGGACGAAATGTTTCTCACTCTTGTTCAGAAGACCCTCAAGTCCCCGGGGAAACTGCTAGGCAGCCCCTCCCCACCTCCCAGAAAGCAGGAGTCCCTCAGACCCCCAATATCCACCGCCAGAGGCGGGAGTTGCTGCTTGGGAGCCAGGAATCGGGAGCTGAGACCCCTCCTGGGTCCTGTGACTTGGAGAACTGAGTCAGCTCGAGGCCTGGGAACCTTCTGGAGGGAAGCCAGACGTCTGCCTCCCCCCGCCCCCACCCCAGCCCTGACCTGCCCAGCAGTCCTCTGGCAAGAAGATTCTAATTGATGAACTTTTCCCCCTGTAGCTGTCACACGTCTTCAGTTCATTACAGCCCCATCTGCCTCTCACGGAGGTGGCTCTCCTGCCAGCCTCCCGACCGCATCTACAGGAGAGCACTCAGGCAACATGAGCATCTGGGAACTGAGACTGCAGCGATTGTCTCGAGGAGGCCAATCAGGGTAATGGCAGGCCCTTCTTTAGGGGAAAAGAGGATCAAGGCAGGGGTGACGGAACCTGAGGAGGCAGCATCACCCTTAGGCTTCCAGACCCACTCTCAGCCAGACACAACCCACTAGGGCAACTCTGCCAGTGGACCCTCCCTGGACTTCACTTCTAACCCCCTAGGGGTGCAGGGTGGAGATTCAGAAAGCTCTTGAATCTCTAGCCGTGAGCTTTTCTTATCCTGAGGAATAGAGCTTTCAGACTAGGCGTATTGCTAGGAAATATTTCACTTGTCTGCTGCGTGCCTAGCACTGTATCTAGCTGTGCAGGGTGTGAGATGGCCGTGTAGATGCCCCCCGATACTCCGGCACCTCCCAGGATTGCCTCCACATCTTTCTAGGATGCAGTCCTAGACTGGGTGGGTCTCCAGTGCTGCCTGAAACATGAAGCAGCATGCACGCTCCGGAATCTCAGGACCCTGTCAGTTCTCATCCTGCCTCGGCCACCAGCCAGGTGCCTTTTGGTGTCCTTTATTAGCTGCCCCTGGGCTTCCTTGTCTGTACAGGGTAGTCCTACTCTTCTGCCTCACATAGGGCCATCCTGATGTGAACATATTTTGGAGGCTGTCGTGGGCATTTTCTTAAATAGACATAGCCCCTGCCCTCAAGGAGCTCACGAGCTCCCAGGAGGAAGAGGCTGACCCCTGAAGGTGGAATGTGCTTGGTGATTATGCTGGTGCCCCAGAGAGAGGGACCAGGAGGTTCAAAGGAGGTTGGGATGGGCAGAGAAGATGTAGAAGAGGAGGTGGGACTTCAGTTGGGCCTGACAGGTCGATGGGTCTGTACTGCCTTGTTGATAACAGTGTTGTCGACAAATGTCAATCGATGCCAGCTCTGTGCCAGGCACCTTGCATTGATTTCCTCTATTAAATACCAGATAGATATTACTATCCTTGGTTTACTAATGAGGAAACTGATGATTCGATTTATTTGCAGTAAAGGGCTGAACTGGAATTCGGATGGGACTGGGCCTCGGGTGCGCAGAGCAGATCCCCAAACGTTTGGCCAAGGACCTAGGATCGTGGAAATTCCACGTCTCCTCCCTTTGGCTTTTCTGGATGGGCAGCTCTGATCATGGGTCGAGGCAGGGGAAAGGGCTGGAGAATCTGGCCTCTTCTCTGCAAGGGATGACCCCAGAGTTGGGGCCTTAGGGGAGTGGCTTAGCCCTCAGGGGTCCAACTGTTAGCTCTTAGGTTCACAAGAACCTCAGATCCAAGGAACCCACCAGCTGGGGGTTTCTGTTCAGCCTGAGGAGGGGGAGGTCAGCCTCCCAACTGCCCTTTGTAATCCCAGTACCTTGGTTTAAGCATGCAGCATGGGGTTTGAGAACTTGGGGCAATCATGAACTCATCTTCTGACTGGGGTCTTGAAGATAAATCTATTATTTGTCTCTGGAGAGGACCCCACCTAGACTGCCCAGGCAGACAAGAAAATAATTCTACTTGTCAAGACCAGGCAAAGCCCTCTACTTTTTTTCCCTCTTTCTCTTCTCTTTCTAATCACCCTAAAATTATATAGTTCTTTCCTGGAGCTCACTTAGAGCCATCCCTCAGTGCAAAGCTTATTTCCACTTGTTCCATTTTCCGTGGACAGGTTTCCCACATGAACTAGGGGAGCAGAAAGTAACAAAGAAGGCGAGTCCTGGCAGCTCGGCGGGAGGAAGTTTTCCGCAGCTGTACTACCTTCCCCGGTCTCTCTGTAGTTAGAATCTCAGACCTCTTGCAAGTTCCATCCCAGAAATACCCAGAAAAGACATTTTAACCTCTTGCAACGACTACAGTGTCTAGACTTAGGGTAATAGTATCAAATTTTGCTCCTTAAAATCTAAATATCTCAGGGGATAATAAAACAAAAACAAAAACCAAAAAATAAAAGCCTTCAATTCAAATTTCTTTTCTCTTGTTATCCAAAAAGTCCTACAGGAACCTTAAGGAATTAGCTGAACCATAGGCAAAAACGGGGGCCTTTTTGTTCAAGGCTATCCATTAGGCCTTGCCATATCTTACGTAGCCTACATTTTTATAGATAAGAAATTCAGCCAATAATTATTAGCTCCTGGGTCGGGGAAGGCAAGAACAGGGCAAATGCAAACACCTGTTGTGGGTTGCAGAGGTTGGAGGGTGCTTAGTGGGCAGGGGGCAGCCTTGGCACCCTGCAGTGGGAATGGGCTGAGAGGGAGGGGAGAGGGGATCTGCCTGAGGAAATTCACCAAGGCTGGAAAGTACCAGATATATTTGGGAAGTAGTAAGAACACGATGATGGAACAGACCCAGCGGACTTAAGGTTAAAACTTAGGTTGATTGAAGCCACATAATGAAGGTCTCAAAATATCCCAGTCGGTTGTTTAGACTTTCTCCTCCTTGGTGGTAGAGAGTGGTGGAAGGCTGTGGAGCTGGGAAAGGAGGCGAATAGGCTGTGCTTTTGGAAAGAGACGCTGGTAACTGCAGAGCGGGTGGTTGTGGGTGGTGGAGCCAGGCGTGCAAAGGCTCTCTGTCCCATCCCACCTTCGTGAAAACTGTCTAAATCTATAACTCCCTGTGTTCGAAAAGGCATCTTGTCCCATGTCCCATTTCCCTGCGGTATTTTTTTTCCTGAGGTTTCAGAAAGCATGTTCTTTAGGGCTCTGGCTGTACCCTCCTCGTTCCCAGGCCAGGGTCTGAATTTTAACCATTCTATTTATGATAAACAGCCCAATGTTTTCTGCCACCTTCCCTAAGTGTGTCAGGCTGTCCCTCGAGGCGCTGCTGCGTCCCTTCACTTCGAGATGCCCAATTGCATTCCCACCCCAGAGATACAGTCATCCTGGATCCCTCTGCTTCCTCCTGAGCGCCTGACACATTTCCAGCCCACCCCAGATCCATAAAATGGGGGGGCCAACGTCCATCAACTCAGGCTGAATCTAGGTCAGACTGGCTCCTAAACTCACCCGCAAAACAGCCCCCTCAAGTCAACCAAGGGACATTTGTCCTGATTTTTTGCTTTTTCCTTGCCCCTTTCACATCTGGAAGTACTGGCTGCCCCTAGCAACCAGTAAAACACCATCACTCTGCAGAGTAAAACTTTCCATCGCTGTGGAATCCCCCCAGCCTGGCCATTGGCTGCTGTCCTAACCCAGTCCAGTCTTTTGTTGCTGATACAGAAATGAAATCATTTTATTTAAAACTCTGTGAGCCTAGTACTTTCTTGAATTACCTCTTATTCACAGTGTTCAGAAGAATCCTGCTCACTTGGCAAGCACACCCATCTCCACCTGCCCCCAAATTCCACCGCTGTCCCCACCCACCATCAGAACCAACACTTAAACTCGGAAGATGGTCAGAACAGCTTACCTGCAATACCAGACTGTTCTTTCATCAGCTCTGATTTCCACTGTCACAGGCTCTTGTGGTAAAGGTGGCAGTGTCACTTTTCCTGGACGTGGAGGGCAGGGCCAGCATGGACATTGCCATGGGCTACTCTGCTTTGGGACCAGGGCATAAGGCTTGGAGATCTCTGGGATTCACTCTTGCTCTAAACTCCAGGATCCCGGGGACCAGTTGTCTGGAGGCCCCACACAGTGCGCGCCACCTTGGACAGACAGAGGAAGCTAATGGTTCCTGGCCTGATGCCTGAGGAGCCCCCATCTTCCTCTCCCTGCACAGGCAGCCACGAAGGACCCTCTGGGCTGGCCTCACACTGGCCGCTGGCCTGTGTCCTCTGAGGCTCTTCAGGGGAGCATGGTTGACTGCCTGCTCCATGCCCAATCTCTTCCATCCAGACTGCTCATTGCACTTTTTATGGCTTGGAGCTGGTGGTTTATGGAGCAGGAGAAAGACAGCAGTAGAACTGAAGGAAGGGCAGACTGGTTGGGGGTGGGAGTGGATGGTGCTTATAACCTCTGTGTAAGCCCAAAGACATGGTGTAAATTATGGCCTGTGTCTTCAGCCCTCCTCACCGTGCATTCTTGATCAGATCACCACTCTCTGCTGGGAGAAGGGTGAACTCTTATCCCCTCTTGCAAAGCAAAGGTCCCTCCTGCCTCCATTTTGCTTGTTCCTGGTTGTAAGGAGTCTTCAGAAACCCAAGCACAGCGAGATTGCTTATTTTTCAAGTTCGCCTTGATTCCTAGGCGTATTGGGTCTGCAGCATCCCAGAAGGTGTCCACGTCCTGGTAGCTCAAGAAAACTGCCTTATTTGATGCCATCCAATGGGTCTTAAGAAACAGGAAGAAAGTTCAGCTGGGGGCAGATACCCGTCATAATAGGCTTTTACTGTTATGGGCAGTAAAAGCTTTATGGGGCAGGACTCGACCTGTGTTCTGTGCAGGTAGCAGGGTTTTGAGTGTTTCCCATGCCCTGTGGCACCTGCCCTAGGCTGGTTGGCTGGAGATGGCCCCCTGATGTGACCTCTCAGGGCGGAGAATTGGTTGATGCTGCTGGAGCCCACACCCATGAGCCCACCTTTCTACTCTGTCATCACTGGAAGTGGCAGCTCTCTGCATGTGGCATTGAATTTGGACACTTTGGAAAGTGCTCAAACCAAAACAGGCACTGTCAGCCCTAGAGAGGCAGGTGACTCACCCAGGACAGGGTGTGCCCTTGGCTGAGGCTCTCGATCTAGGCTTTCAGGGACTGGCTACTCCAGGCTCCACACTGGGCTGGGTGTTAGAGGGCAAGGTTATACCCCATCAGGGAGCTTATGACCCATCAGGGCAAAGAGAACCTGAAACAGAAGTGAGCAGGTTTTCATGGGGACAAGGAAGCATGGGGCAAGGATTATCCCATAGGGTACAGGCTGCAGGGCTTTAGGGAGACAGAGAGGAGGGAGATCTTTGAGGGCCAGTGAGGGCAGAGAAGCCTTCATGAAAGGAGGACATGAGGTGGCCTTGAACATGGCTAAGGTCAGGACAGATGCCCAGGACATGAAGGGGGCACTTTCTAGGAAGTGGGCGGAGGAACAGAGGTGCGGATCAGGGCTAACGAGGGGTGGGCCTGACCGAATCAGAGATGGCCTTTGGGGAAGAGGGCAGGCTGGGCTGGGGACGTGGGAAAGGGACTACTGGGCTTTGAAAGGAGTCAGAGGAGCTTGCTTTCCACACAGTGGCAGAGAGTGCGCCTCCAAAAGTTTGGGAGAGATGGCATGATATGACAGGAGTGGCGTGGGGGGAGGGTTATTCCTGGAAGCGGGAAGTGAGTGGGTCGAGGCTGTGGGGATTTGGCTGCAGCTTGAGTCTGAAGACTCTCCTTCGGGTAGGCCAGGTTGAAGAGAAAGCGTAATGGAAACCCATCACCTAAAACCGCTCTGTTGACGTTCTGTTCCGTCCAGATCCTGAAGGGGTCGGTGGGGTGAGCTGGGGGTGACCCTCTGATGTGACAGGTGGAAGCTTCGGAGAGTGTCACAGGGAGACAAAGGACAGGCGAGTCCGTGTGAGTGGGTGGTCGGAGGGACCCATCAGAGCACAGTGGGTGCCTGGTTCTGGGAAAAGACCATCAAACATAAGGCACCACCGGGGACCCCTATTGACCTAGAAGGGACAGTCTGGCCTATAAAACTGGGACGAGAGTCAGAACTATTTGGATATCTGTTTGCAGCGCTGCTCTTAAAGGCTCCATGCTGCATTCGATACGATACGTTTGACCAATCTGCTGCGGGAGTGAGCACAGACGGCCCGACTGCTCACCGCCCCCCCCCCCCCCCCCCCCCCCCCCCCCCCCCCCCCCCCCCCCGCATCCTTCTGACCCCCCGTGGAGCCCCCTGTTCCTGCTGCTGGAGGCTCCATAGCTGAGAACCTGGGAGTGGGGGCAGGAGGCAAAGTGGCCACCCATTTGGGGCCGGTAGCCCCCTCCTCCCCAAACAGAAGAGCAGCTTGGCTCTCTAATTGAATAATGTGCGGAAATAATGGGATTTCTCCCAGAACCATCGGTTATGTTTTGGAGCCAAATCATAACGAGAAAGTCATTAGTGGCAATAAACACAGCAGAGAGCCTGGGACACTATCCGTCAGGGGCCTGAAGGACATGGAGGCGGGGTGGGTGGGGGGTACCTCATTCCATTTGCATTTCGTTAGCTAGCAGAATGTCACCAAGCCGCCCCCCCCCAAAGAAAAAGTCAAAATGCAAGAAAGCACATTAGGAGGGATTTTTCTCTAGTGTCATTAACAGCTGAGGACAATGCAGACCTTAGAATAGCTTTGCCTCTTCCAAGTGGCTCTTTACATTTCCTTAAATACAGTGTTTTCAAGGTAATTTCCATATCCCATCCCTTCTCACTTTACTTGCTCCCAAGGAGCCCAATAATGAATGAAGTATGGATGCTCTCCAGAGCCGCAGGCTTAATCTTTGCTTTCTGCAGGACCCAACCCCTCAGCTTTCCACCTCTCCCCCACCCCCCACCCCACCGCCCACCCCAAACCTGTAAAAGTCCAGTTGAGGCTGAACTTCATCATTTATCCAGTTTCATCCTGGCGCCTAAAATTAACAGCGTCAGCGCCCCTATAAAGAGCCCTTGTTGTGGGCCAGGCATTGTGCTGACTGATTTCAAACATCATTTATTGCATTCCCCCCGATTCTTTAGAAATTTCACTGTTATTACCTTATTTCAAAACTGAGGTCAAGGAAAAGTTAAGTCCACTACTCAAATTTCATCCAGCTGGTATAGGGCAGAGCTGGGACTCAAACCCATCATTTTCTTACTCCCTTACATGGAGAGCCTTGCACAAAGTAGGTTCCAAATAAATGTGTTGGCTTCTTTCTCTCTCAGCCCTCTTGAGTATGTTCCAGAAGCCAACATTTTTCGTATCACTGGACCCATTCTACAGATGGAAGCAACTGAGGCCCAAAGTCAGGACCAGCATTATACAGCAAGGCAAGGAAAGAGATTAATAAGACCGGATTCCTCCTGCCGCCCACCTCCTCTTTCCCCACAAGGATCTCCCTTGGGTCATGTTGCTTAGGGAATACCAACCTAGAAAGGAACAAATGAGTTCATTTACAAATACACTAAGGGTTAGTCCAAAGGGGGTGAACGGCTCACCCCACCCCTCACCCCCACACATACATTAATAACTTGCCACCCCACCTCCCAAGGAGTAGTGGCAGTGAGGGGACGCACATCTGCAGGCCTGCTGCTGGGCTCTTGTCCTGATTCATACTCGGCCTGGACAGCCAGCACCAGTCTCCCAAATTCCAGAGCCTCCACCATCAGAGTTGGAGAGGCCGTTAGCACCTTATCTGGTCCCGCCCCCTCGCTTGACATTTGGGGAAACTGAGGTCCATACAAGACAAGTGGCTTTCTCTGGGACTCATGATTGGCTGAGCCATTGGCCCCCAAACCATATCTGGCTTTTTTTTTTTTCCCCGTTTGCCACGTTGGTCTGATTTTAGCGAAACAGAATACAAAGCAAGTGCATCAAGCCTGTCTGATACCTAGGTGACTCATACAGGTGAACGCCAGGACTGTTTTCTTTTTGGATACAATGTAAGCTAAACTCCCAGGAGCCGGCCATCAATCAGAACTGCTCCTGTTTTCTTTTCTTTAAATGAACACATCTGAAAGTCTACCAGGTGCTTTAGCCAGCCCTATTTTATTAAAGCCTCACTGAAATCCCGTGAGGTGGGCAGAGCAGGAAAGTTCTTATCTCTACCCGACAGACAAGGAAACTGAGGCCACCAGTGGCGATCTGGCTGAGTTCACAGAATCAGAAATCGGGAGGCAAGCTAGCTATGCCACAAACCAGAGCAAATGCCCCGGGCTCTAACTCTCCCCTCTTTTGATTCAGACGCTGGGGAAATGCTTCAGCCTTTAAAATGCTTTACCTTCTCCCGCTAACCCAGACAATTTCCATTGCCCCCTACCTCCCATCCAGAGAGGAGACCCCAGGGAGAGTGGGCACGTGGCTCCCCCGTTTCCCTGCTCCCAGCCGGAGGGTCAGGCAGGAGGCAGCGCCCTCTAGAGGACAGAGGTCTGGGCTCGCCCACATTCCCTTAGTAGCCTTCCTCTGGGTTAACCTGGAGGGAACCCAGGGTGAGCACCCGACTCCCCTGGAGCCCATCCTGCTGGGCCAAGCACACCTGCAGCCTGGCATCTCACAGCGAGCAGGGAATTAACTGCTCGGAATAAAAGTTGTCGGTACAGTGCGCCGACCCAGAAAGGCCACTCTCCCAGGGCCCTGCCTCTCTTCCTTTACCTTTTCCTCTTTGGTGCTTTTCTTCCCTGGCTTGTGCTTTGTTTGTTCGACACGTGTCAAACCTGATGAACTAAATGATGCAAAACTGAAAATATAGCAGCTCCGTTTATCTCCCATTTCAAAAACCAATTTGTTCCTGCTGTCTCCTGAGAACTGCGCTGTAAACCAGCCTCTGTTCCTTGGAGAACTTTGCATATTGAAGCCCCTCCCACTCTCCAGCCTCACCCCTCTTCTCCCCTCTTCTCTCCCTCTGCCCTCTCACCTTTCCTCTCCCATCTGCCTCTCTTGGTCTCTTTCCCTAGTTGCCCCTTTCTCCAACTCTGCTGGACTTTGTGTATCTCCATTTCTCTGCCCTTCTAGTTTTCTCTGTCTGTCTGTCTCTCACCCTCTCCTGCTGGCCCCCAACCTATCTTCCCTTTTCTCTTTCCCTAGGGATAAACTGTATGTGTTTACCTTACTAGTAAATGGTGGAAGAGCAGGTGTGCTCTCTCTCGTGGAGCAGTTGGCATCATAACCCTTTCTTTGCTGCCTGGATCCTGGTTGGGGACTTAAGCGACTTTCTTTTAACCGGAACCCCCTGGGTTTTTTTCAAGGACTTTCTGCTCTTGAAGCTTCTGGAAGCTTCTGGCAGGTAGTGGAGCATTGTTAAAGGATCAAGGAAGTGTGACCTTCTCTGTCTCCCTACTTCCCGAGCCCTGGGGGTGGGACCAGAGGGGCCCAAGGCTTACTGCAGATGGAAGGCCTGACCCTTCTCCGTCTGTTCCCAGGAATCCACCCCTTAATCGGCCCACACCCTAAGCAAGATGGCAGCTCATATTCCTTTCCCCACATCTCACTTGGCAAGTTCAGCTTGGCCAGGTTATTTGGTGCATGGCACTGAGTAGCTGCAGGTCCTGGGGACAGTGCCTGAATTGGCCAGTTATTGGGCCTTGCTCACAGAATGTTCTGCCCACCCAGCGTCCCCAGGCTCATAGCTGCAGGCCCCTGGGGACTGAAGTAGGAGCAGGTACCGCTTGTTCCCTCCTGCACAAAGCATATTTATGTGGCTGGTGATGGCTTGATATTGTCTCCACCACCCCAAGAGAATCCCTCACATATTCACCCAAGAGATCAGGGACAAGGGTTACTCGTTCACCCTTCCCTTGCCCCATTTGAACAGAGAATGGAGAAGAAAGTCCTGAGATGGGGCTGGAGAAGACATTTCAGAAAGCAATGTCTCCTCCTACCTTCTCCAAGTTGTGCTATCCAGAACCCCAGCTCCGTGCTCTTCCCAAATTCCCAGCTGACTTCTCATCCCCTTGGGCATCCTCTGGTCCCCAGCAGGAAGGGCTTGCCCAGGATGACACAGCAGATCAGGCTGGTGCTGGGACTGGACAGGGTCTGCTTGCCGCCCCCAGGTCATGTTCATGTGTTAGATGGATGGGTCTCCTTCATGCACCCCACTGTTTCCTCCCCAAGGCCTTGCTTTTGGGACACCAGGTACCTCCCAAGGAGGTCCCACCAAACCACATCCCTCTGGAGGTAGATAAATGAAGGCTCCAGCTCCACTGCAGAGCCCCAGAGTTCTCCTGCACAGGCTGCCAGAGTTCTGCTCCTCAGCACACAATTTTCATGCAACTGATGGCCCCTTTGGAAACACAGTCATCAGACACTTATGGATCTTTCAAACCCCCTTCTCTCCCTAATAATCCCTCCTCTTGGGGCCGTATTGATTCCCAGCCACCGGCTGCCTCTTGGTATGCGGAGGCCCAGTTTGGGGTGGATAAATCGCTGTACTGTCATTTTCACGCAGCAATTACCTGCTCTGATTCCTCTCCTCCTGGGCTCGGGCGCCAGCCACACCGACACCCGCTTATTGACAACACACTCAAGCCCAGCCGGCTGGGTAGGGAGCCCGCGGACCTGCAAGTCACGGGAAGTTGGCAGGAGTGGAAACTTTGGGAAGGCCGGCATGGGGCCTTGGCTTTGGCCTGGAGCGTGGGTGGGTGGGAAGCAGACCCCGAGCTGCAGACTGCTGGGAGGAAACTTCTGCAGTCCAGACCCTAAGCGTGCTGCATGTCCACGTCACTTTGCACAACATTTTCATGTGACTCTTTTGTGCACATGTGGACAGGAATGTTCCAGCAGGAGATTCTTCACCCAGCTCTGCCCTTGAGTTTCCCCATCCCTGCCCACTTCAGGGGGTTGGCGCCCAGACCAGCTCAAGCCCTTCCTTTTCCATCAGGGGTCAGCAAACTTTTTCTGTAAAGGAGCAGATAGTAATTATTTTTGGCCGTACAGCTTCTGTTGCAGCCCCTCAACTTTTAGGCAACATATAAACAAATGAGCTCAGCTGTGTTCCAGTAAGATTTTTATTTATGGGCACTGAGGTTTGCATGTTTATAATTTTCACATGCCAGGAATCTTCTTCTTTTGATTTTGTTTTCTACTACATAAAAATATGAAAGCCTTTCTTAGCTGGTGGGCCGTACAAAAACAGGCAGCAGACTGGATTTGGCCCTGGGGCCATGGTTTGCTTACCCCAGATTTAGATGTGCAAAAAACTGTAAGGACTTTTTTTTTTTTTT
This sequence comes from Myrmecophaga tridactyla, assembly GCA_004026745.1. NCBI lineage: Eukaryota > Metazoa > Chordata > Mammalia > Pilosa > Myrmecophagidae > Myrmecophaga > Myrmecophaga tridactyla. The sequence goes on from PVIY010019289.1 coordinate 40,185, forward strand.
TTGACTCCCCACCTCTTTGCTCTCCATTTTCCAGATGAGGAAGCCAAGGCTTTGAGAGGAGGCACGTGAAGGAGGAGGGCACACGGGAACCACGGCTCTCTTGGTCAGCTAAGCCCCTCCCTCGGGGGCGTGGAAGTGTTGGTTTTTTTCCTACCTGCAGAGAGGTGGCTCTGCTTAGTGATTAGCAGAAGGGGGTCTGAGCCACATGGTATGGGGTTGCATCTCAACTCCATCAGCTCCGTGTTACCTTGGGCAACTTATTTGCTATCTGCAGAGTCTCAGTTTCCCCATTTGGAAAATGGGGAAGAGTCAGGTAGCAGATAAAATAATCTCTAAGAATAAAATTTAACCTGTGGCTCTGTGGTTTTCAGCCGTCAATCCTCCATCTCTGGGGCTTTAAAGCACTGGGTAATTCTTAGACACAAGTCCCTGCCTCCTGCAGGGGGAGGGGTCGGTGCTCCAGGCTCTCCTTGGCCTGCAAGTCTCGCTCCCCGAGGAGCTGTTCTCTGGGCTTTGCAGGGAGGCTGAGCTCAGCAGATGCTCACCTGGGCAGGAGGCTGAGGAGATAAGGCTGGCCGAGGCCTGGCCACTGCCACCTGGCGTGAAATTAAAAAGCGCCAGACTCCTGCCTCCACAGCCCAGTGCCCTGAGTGAGAGCAAGCTGGGAGTGGAGGGTGAAACTGAACCACCCCTGGCCGGGCAGCCGGGCGGGGCTCCAAGCTGCCTGCCTGCCGCGCTTCAGCTTTCCTCACCCCTCCTCCCAGGAAAAGCGTAGCAAGAGCATGTTCTTGCATTCGACTTCTTAGAGGATGCCAGTGGCTCTAAGCAGGGAACCCTAAGGTGTCTTGGAGGGGCTTATGGGGACTTGGGGGTTTTAAAGGACGGGGTGGTCTCTTGGGCTTGGAGGTGATAAGTCACTGGGAAATGGGGTGGGTTGAGTGTGTAGATGCTGTGCTACTGCATAGAGACCTGAGGGCATTCTAATGCAAGAGAAGCAAGTTGAGAACTTCTCAGGGCAGCCCTGAATGCACACACTCGTGAAATGCATCTCTGGCAGCCCCAGAAAGGGTGTCAGGAGGGGACCCAGGCCCCTGGTTCCTGGGACAGGGCGCTCTCACTTCTACAGCCCAGTGTGATTCCACGCTTGTCACCCACCAGGCCCCCTGCTCCTGAAAGCCCTGGAAGGGACACTGCTTTCCTAGACCTGAGGCTGGGGCCCAGGGCCAACTCTCCTCCCTCCTTAACCTCACCGCCATGGCACTGGTAGGGCGCCGTGCAACCATGACCTCTCAGGGTCCAGCTTGCTGGGACAGCTGGCCCGCCAGAGGGTTGTTGGGACCGTGTACAGCTGGTACTGCCCTGGCCAATTCATCTCCTGTGGAAACACTTGGTCCCTCTTGGATAATCCAGGGTTGTAACCGGCAGAGCAAACAGGGAGGGAGCCCACCATCTTTCTTTCAACCAGCAACTGAATTTCACCAAAAATCCTCGCACTTTCTCCTGGCCACTGTTGCAAAGGAAAAAGTTCTGCCTTCCCAATTGGCGGATGGGAAAGCAGAGGCCTGGAGGGGTTACCCTCAGGCCCTGTAGGAGTTCAGGGGCCAGGGTGGGGCTGTAACTCACAGCATCCTGTTCTCAGCAGCCCCTGCACCCCACCCCCATGCTCTTGGGGGTAGGAGGTCCCAGGGCTGCTTTTGCTTCAAAGTAACGACTTCTTCCAAAGTCGAAGTCACCGGGTGCCTGGAGGGCAGAGTGAAGCCTAGCAAATACAAACCTTGGACCGTAGGAGGGCACTCCAGCCTTGTGAAGTAAAGCCTGAGAAGGAGAAAAAGAGTGAGAAAAAGCAAACTGGAGGTGAGAGCAGGCTGTATTTACTATCCCTTCAGCCATCTCCTGCTTTAAAGGGCCAGCCCCGCGAGCCTGTCTTTGTGGGGTGGGGGCAGGATGAGGAGGCGAGTCTCAGCTTCTAATCAAAGTTACATTCGATGAAGCTTTTGTATTTCACCCAGCTTTATTATAGCTATTTTTACTCTAAGGTTAGAAGTTAATTTTCCTGGTTTTTACTGAACTCCCATCTGCGTGGCTGCCAGGGACGCGGGCAAGGTAGACGGGAGTAGAGGAAAAAAGGGGGGTGGCGGAGAAATCAAATCGAATAAGCTCACCTCCTCCAGCGGACCGAGAGTGGACGGAAAACAACTTTAATAACAGGGGGAAGGTTCCAGAGGTGGGAGCAGGCTGGTGAAATCAGGCCTAATCAGCCCTAGCAGGAGGGGATCCAATCACCCCCAGTTTCGCAAGGGGAGGGCGGCGTGGGGGCGGCCCTGAGATGCAGCAGGCGGGGGGCTGGCCAGCAATCAGGGCCCTGCGAGTGGAGTGGCCGCTGTCTTCACCCTCCGCCCTGCGTTCTGGCTCTCGGGGTGGAGATGTCACCAGAGAGGTGAACCAACAGTGACCAGGACCAAGAAGAGTTGCCCCCAGCAGCCCGGGGGCCACGAGTGGGGCGTGCATCGCACCCCCAGACACCCCTCTCTGAGCATGGAGTAGAGATCCCCATTCCACAGGCGAGACCCGCAAGGTAGAGAACACTGGGAAGGATCTATTGCTTCTTTTCTACCTCTCCCCGCTTTCAAAACACCGTTTTAAGTTGACTTCTCAGCCAGCCCGGGGCCTATCCGAGGCCCTTCCAGTTCCACCTAGTTTAGGGCTGGGTTCAGAGGTGGGGGGCCTGGGCCTGGTGTGCAACCCGTTTGTGACTGTGTGTGGCCTGCAGCCAGCCTGGGGTAAAGGTCAGGGCTCTCACCTCTCTCATCGCAGTAGTGATGGGGGACAGGCCACCTCTGCTCTAGAAGTTGCCATTGAAGGAGAGATTCGTGCCCATCAAGCAGGTCTCTGGGGCCCGGCTGTTAGCCACAAAGCACCAGATGCAATAGTTTGAAAGACGCAGCAGTTCTCACCCCAGCCTTTCCTGGAGAGTGATCATTTAATCTCTGTAGTTCCTGCTAAAAGGAGGAAAGAATGCTGCAGAGAGGAAAGCTGGGGCCACAACAGCCGTGATGCTCCTGGGCCTTGTTTTCATATCCCGAGAAAACAGCAGCCAGCGAGGGCAGGGGTGACAGAGCAGGAGATGATGGCGCAGCTGTCCCCTGACAGGAGGGCAGTGGCCTCGAGAGAAGCCCATTAGGCTGTTCTTATCTACCTTGTGTTTCATTACAGGCCACTGCGAGACAGCTCACACCTTCGGCTTTCTCAGGTTGTCTTCCGTGAAATCCATGAGCATTTGTCGTGTCTCCTGGCCTGGGAGCTGCAGTCTGGCAATTGATTTTTGTTTTCTCTCTATGGGGACCTGGTGCTGACCCCTGAAGAATCTTTTACACTTTTAGCCTAGGAAGCTTTAGATGCCACATACCATCCATTCATTTGTTCATGCATTCATTTGTTCAAGCAGCAGTTCTTAAGGGCTTACTGTGTGTAGGACACTGTTCTCAAGCTGGGGGTTCGGAGCTCACAAAAGCAGCCAGCCCCTGCTATTGGCAGCTGCCATTAGTGGAGGACACAGGCCACAAGCCTGGGAACCTAATGTTGGTCATCAAGGGCCACTAAGACAAATGAAGCAGGGGTAAGAGCTGAGGTGGGGCCATGACCGTGACGGGCTCTGGGAGGAGACTGGAGTGAGGTGAGGCATCACTTTCTCGGGGTGGCACCTCTCCATGCAGAGAGAACGGGGCTGCAGAATAGAGCCACAAGGCCATCTGTGAGGTGGGGGGTGGGGGGTAGGGACCCCCAAGGGAAGAACCAGATCCGTCCTGGGTGGAGTCACAAGTGGAGGGGTCTGGAAAGGGGAAAACCCAGGAGTCCAAGCCGCCAGCCTGAGAACTTCTGCTGCTGCACCCGTGGCCCCTCTGCCATGAGATCCATCATGCCCCCAGATTCAGGGCTATGAAAGCCCAGTATTCCAACTTGTATACCCTCTCGCTGCCTTGTCTCAAAACCTCCCCCTCTTCCTCTTCTCTGTCAGCCACAGCCTTCTGACAAATGCCCCTTCTTCATTTGTCAGGCCACTGCACCTCAGTCCAAAGTGACTCCCTCTCTGCCTTTGGAGCTTGTGGAGACAAATGGGAGAATTAGAGGCACTTATTCATGCAGAAAATATGTGCTAGACAAAGGAGTATGGGGGTATTGGGGGGTTCGGAAGTGAGCAAGGCAGTCATGGAGATGTAGCGCAATGTGAGCTATTGGAATGCAATGCGGTAAATGCCGTATGGGAGCAGCACAGGGAGGGGCACTGGGAGACCATAGGATGGACACCCAACCCAGGTTCAGGGAAATTAGGGAAGACTTCCTGGAAGAGGTGATATCCAAACTGAGACTGCAAAATGCATAGGAGTTTGCTAGTCTGTCCCCTGTACCCAGAACACTACTTAATATATATTAGGTGCTCAGTAGTTATTTGTCGAATGAATAAGAAAAGAATTCTCCAAGCACAGGAAACAGCATGCGCAAAGACCAGCAGATACCAGGTCCAGGTGGCAGTGGAGCTGGGGACCAGAACTCAGGTCCAGCATCCTTCATGCCAGACCTCCTGACCTGACCCAGAAGCAACCCCTGCCTGCCTGTCTGTCAGCGCTGCCCTCAGGGTGTGGCCCACAGGCGCGGGAATGAGTGTGCTTTCGCACCTGTCATTGTGCCTCCACTGCTGAGCACAGAGTCTAGAACAGAGTAGGTGCTCAATAAACATTTGTTGAATGAATGAAAGGGAGAAACTTCAGAGCTAGTATTTCCCAGTCACCTCTCTAGATAGAAAAATGAGGAGAGGGTGAAGAGAGGGGTGCCCAGGATGTCATTCATTCAACAAATACTTATTCAGTGCCAGTCTCATGCCAGAACCTGTGCCAGGCCCTCGTTGCCGAATCAGCCATGGCTCCACTCCTGGAGCTTAGAGTCCAGCGGGGTGGCCGATGGTCATCAGAGTCCCACAATTACAAAGAGCGATTGGAGCCCTCAAGGAAATACCCAGGAAGCGCTGAGTGAATATGGCCAAGGACCACACCCAACCAGGGCTCCAAAGGGGTCCCAGAGAAAATGGCACATGGCTAAGATGTGAAAGTCAAGTAGGCATTAATTGAAGTGAAGCTGGGAGAAGAATCCCAAGGTACGGAGAGGACAGGCAAAGGCCTAAGGCAGAAGGGCCCCTGGCTCATTAGGGAGTGAAAGAAGGCCAGTGTGGCTGGAGCAGACATGAGGGTGGAGAGAAATGGGGGGAACCGGAGAAGTGAAGAAAGCCAGGCCATGGAAAGATGCTCTGATCTTTATCTGACGGTCAGCAGGAAGCCACTGGAGGGTTATAGAGGACAGAGGCAGGGTTAGGACAATGCAATCAGATGTGCGTTACAGGAAGTTCATACCAGCTGCTGGGGGTGTCCCGAATGCAGAGGCTGCAGTAGCCAAGGCAAGAGATGGTGGACGGAGAGGAGCAGACTGCTTGGGGAAGGAAATGAACTAGACTTGCAAGGAGGACTCTGGTTTCTAGCAAGGAGGATTCCAGTCTCTAGCTTGGTAACTGGATGCAGAGGGGATGTATCGCCCTTCATGAAGCCAGGGACACAGTTTTCAGGCGGATTCGTTCTTGGACAAATCTGAAGTGTTTTTGAGACACTTAATGGAGGTTTCTGGGGGACAGTTGCTTGTTTGGAATCCAGAGGGAGCTCGATGGAGGTTGGGGATCCTTGGCTGCCATAGCCAGGGTTATAGAGGCACTCGCCCGGCGTGACCCCCCAGTCGGTGACAGGAGACAGAAGAGAGACCAGTGGGGTGGGGTCAGTTGGAGTTCCAGGTCAGCTGCCTGGAACCTGTCAGCTGCGTGGTGACGGAGTGCATTTCTCCACACCATAATAGATTTGG
>PVIY010019290.1:0-19163 GCA_004026745.1 Myrmecophaga tridactyla
AAGAGGGAAAATCCAACAAAAATACCAACCTAAAAAACAGTGTCAACATTTTAAGTTGGAGGAGGAAGCAAGAGATCAATTGAAATTATTATCACAGCCATCAGACAATCAGGATTTGAACAAAATAGGAAACGCGGAGGGGGGCAGGCTGTTCTAACAGAAGAGGAGGGGACACAGATGTCCTGGGAAAGACTGAAGCCTGGAGCTGAGGACTGAGAGGGAAACAAGAGGGTAGGTCCTACCCTTGCCACAAGTCAGTACAGAGTCAGAACTGGTGAGGAAGGGGTATTCATTTAACTCATCTCCTTTACCAGAATTCACCCTCACTGTCTGGTTAAAGAAACAACAAATAGCAGGGCTTCAATAGTTTTCAGTAAATGAGTAACCTGGAGAGAAGCAGGTCTCTGTTCTCTGCAGCACCCAGCGCACACACCCCTCTTGACCCCATTTCAAGCTCAACTTCATACACTAATCCTAACCCACAGACTGAACTCAGAGTTAAGGCTAATAGTAGCAATGAACAGTTATGATTCTCAGAGTCCCTTTCCCGGCCAGGCAGGCAGTCTTTATTTTCCATCTAACTTTGCCAGACAACTTGTAATTGAAATAAGGAAGCCAACTTAAAGGCTAAGGAAGCTATGAGGGATGGGGTCTGCATCTAGCAAAAGGCTTTATTTAGCCCAATGGGGACTGAGAGCCATGAAGCAGACTGAAAACCAGAAATAGCCTCTTCCCGATCTGTGCTTTTTAGAACTTCAAGTTGAGGCTGGTGCTTCTAGAACAGCCATGGTGGATGGACATAGCACTAAGTAAGGAATTTCCTAAGAAAGGGCCAAGGTTGGGAAGCGGTCCCTGGCCTCTATGCTCAGACTGGCTACAAAAACTAGGGGACGAAACCCACAAGGAGAAACATGTCCAGAGGGGCACCCAGAAATACGGCTGTACCACAATCCAGAGCGTCAAAAAGCCCAGACCCAGCACCCACAACCCTACTCCCTTTTTAACTGAACGGTTCAGGAAGAAGGCTCCTGCCTTCTCTTCCTGTTGAATGTTGTCCATGGCAGCTACCTTGTGCCTGTGAGGAGGTCAGGAGCACTGGAGAGCAGTTATCCCAGTGCTCTGAACCCAGCCCCAAACCATTTTTCTCCACGCTTGGGTTTTGAGGTAATTGGTAAAAAGCTGGTTTTGCCCTAAGTCAGGTTTTCAGTTATGTGTAGCTGAATGCATCCAAATTGGTTTGAGATAAGCCTGCACGTGGCAAACATGTATTTAGCACAACCCACATGTAGTGCTGCCATAAGGAATAACAACAACAAAATACATAAGGAACTCAACAGCACAGACCACAAAGAACTCCTTTGACCAGACCAGCATTCTACCTGAAGCAACAGTTACTATGTGGGATGCACACATTTTCAGAAGAATGTTGTCTGTGACCCACTAAATTTATTTCCTGATACTAATGGCTGTAACCCATAGTTTTTTAAAGTAGAGTATACCTGTAAAAGAGATTTGTCCTATTTCCTGCTCAGTTTGAAACACTGCCCCAACTTGGGCAACATGGTTATTTTTTGACTGCAATGAAAAACCACAGGGTACTGAGACAGATCTCCTATTCTTTCCTTTTCTTGCCAATCAAAGGCAGTGTCCAGCACCTCCAGATAGGCATCAGTTCTGGTGTGCCTGACAGTGAGATGCTTCAACTGTCTTGACTAGTTCCAGGCAGGGAACCCAGCCTCTACCTGCTGTTGAGCTATCCTGGAGGAGTGGGTGCATCTTCAGGCTGTAGGTCTGTGAGGATGAGAGCTCCAACTCCAGCTCTCTTTAAGCTCATCTGGGGTACTGGGGGGTAGGCCTCACCCTATTATTTCAGGAAACTATAAAAGCCAGAAAGCAAGGTTTCTAAGCAAAGAGCCTCTAAAGCAGGAGCTTTGCCTAGGATTCTTCTCTCCTATGTATTTCAGATGAACTGCTGCTTTAGACCTGTCACAGTGTATAAATTTCATCTGCTTCCTGAGAGAGAAATCTCCCCAAGGAAGGGCTGGGTGGAATCCAGTCCTTAGGCCCACAAAGGAATTTCCCATAATCTAAATCCAAAAGTTAAACAATATCCAGAGATGGGGAGAGTGGTATGTGATTAAATTGTGTCACATTACTGGTACAGGTTATAGGGACTGGGGGTGCTAGGAGGGCAAGCATAACGGGGAAAAACGGACTCCTCTATATGTCTATAAGATGACAGGCTGGGAGAAAAGCTCACCCAGGAGGGGAGGCAGCTCCTCTGAAGAAGCAGGAATGAATGTGCCTACAGTGTTTCTGGAGAAGGAATTATGCTGGTCAGTGTAAGATGCAGAAAGTAAGAGAAAATAGAAAGCCAAAATAGCAGGACTTCCATCTCTGGCCAGCACGGAAAAACAGGGATTGGATATACCCTCCCCATCTGAAACCACCAAAGAAACCCCAGATAAAATAGCTGAAACAATAGTTTAAGACACTGGACACTAGGCAATGAAGGATGGTGATCTCAAAGACAGGAAACAAGGCAAGCCCTCCCATACACCAGCATACGTCCATGGGAGTATCCAGGGAAAGACACAGGAAGGGGGAACTGATGTGAAGAGCTTAGGGCAGACAGTCCAAAGGACAGAGAACTAAGGAAGAGAGAGTTACACAGACCCTCAGGCTTGCAGAGGTTCCCCTGAGTATTCTGCATAGTTCTGATCAACGTATGTGTTTGAGGAAAACTACTCAAGGCCAGGAAAAGAACCATCCAAAAGGGTCAGAGGGAACAGTACCAAGTGCTCACACAGGGCTTCCACTGGGCAGACTGGAAGAAGCCACAGTTCACAAGGCACTGGGTGAGTATTAAGGAAGCTCCTGCCTCAGCAGTCTGCCTTAGGCTGAGAAATGTTCCAGACCCACTTAACAAAACATAAAAGCAAGACCTCAAGGAATCAAATTGTTTCCAAGTAACTTAAAACCTTTCTGGGACAAAGCTGAAGATGTACAGGAATAAAAAATATCCAGCACCCTATAAGGTCAAATTCACAAGGTCTGGCCTCTAGTCAAAGACTACCAGCACGCAAAGAGGGAGGAAAACAAGATCCACAGTGAAGAGACTAATCAACTGAAATGAACCCAAAACTGACACAGATGTTAAAATTACTAGAGAAGGACATTAAGACTCGAATCAAACTTCCATAGATAAAAACTACAATGTTGGATGAAAAATATACTGGTGCTAGAACAAGTGGATAACCACATGCAAAAAAGTAAAAGCCTGGTTTTATATGTCACACTATAATAATATTAACTCAAAATGGATCATATACCTAAATGTAAAAGCTAAAACTATAAAACTCCTAGAAGAGGAATAAAAAACTTTGTAACCTTGGGTTAGGCAAATATTTCTTAGATATGATGCCAAAAAAGCAAAATTCATAAAAATAAAGCAACAAAGTCAATATCAAAATTTATAAGTTCTGTACTTCAAAATGCACTGTTAAGATAATGAAAAATCAAGCTACAGACTGGGAGAAAATCTTTGCAAGGCATATATCTGACAAAGGACTTGTATCCTGAATATATAAAGAACTCTAAAAATTCAAGGAAACAACCCAGTAAAAAAGAATATTTTGAACAGACATTTCACTGAAAAAGATACACAGATGGAAAATAAGCACATGAAAAGATGCTCATCCTTACAGTGATTACAGATATGCAAATTAAAACCTCCAGGAGCTATTACTTCTACTGCTACTACAGATTAGAATAGCCAAAAATAAAAACTGATCATATTGTGTACTGACAAAGATGTGGAGAAACTAGAACTCTCAGAAAATGCTGGTGGGAATGGGAAATGGAATAATCACTTTGGAAAACAGCTTGCCACCTTAAATATATATCTCCCATGACTCAGCCATTTCATTACTGATTACTTAACCAAGAAAAATGACGGCCTATGTCCACATAAAGATTTCTATACAAACTGTTCACAGATTTGTAATACCCAAACACTAATAGATAAGTTATTATATAGCCATATAAAAGAATACTAATCAGCAACAAAAATGAACTACTGATAAACAGAACATGGATGAATCTCAAAATAATTATGCCAAGTGGAGTAAGCCAAACAAAAAAGGCATATACTCTATGATTCCATTTATATAAAACTTTAGAAAATGAAAACTAATCTATAGAGCAAAAAGTACCACAGCAGTTGCTTGGGGAGGAAAGGAGGGAGAAGTTACAAAGAAACATCAAAACTTATGAAATTGTACACTTAAAATATGCACAGATTATTATATGCCAATTATGCCTCAAAATAACTGTTTAAAAACATAAAAGGTGGGGTATATGGGAACTTTGTACTCTCTGCATAAACCTTCTGTAAACCTATAACTTCTCTAATAAAAAATGTTTTAAAAAATTAAAAGAAAAATAGGCAGGTATACATTTATCTCTTATGCCCAACTTGGCAATGGGTGAAAAAGTGTTTCCTGTTTGGGGAAGCAGCAGGTAAAGCAAGCAGCCAATCAAGTCTCTCAGCAGCTGCTCCTATTTTAACACTGGAGATATCTGTGCCAGGATCTGCCATAATTTCCTAGAAAAAGTACACTCGTTGAGAAGGCAATTGAGATTACAGAATGACAGCTGACATTCTTTAAGCGCCACAGGTTACTTCTTAGCATAAAACATCACCAGATTATCCTATTCACATAATTGATCTTCATTTCTGAATATACACAAACCCATACCTCACGACCCAGAAACTGCATGGGATAGTTCCATGTTCTCAAATTCATGTATCAATTCCTGTCTTTCTTGACTGAGTGCAGGTTGAGGTTACAAACCTGGGCTCAAAGTTCTACATCCCTGTGGTACTCAGCTCAATCCCTGGCAATCACAATGCTGGCACTCAACAGCAGTTTTGGATTTGCTTCACTTGAATGATTTTTAAGAACAAGCAGGACAAGCATGAGGCTTCCATATTTAGATCTTCTCCTTATATGGTAAGAACAATCTGAGGGCAATCCCAGATTGGTAGTCTTTACTTTTAACAACTTTAAGTTACTTAACAGTGAGAAAAATGTGAAAATTTGGAGGTCTAAAGGACAAGTTCATGAAAGGAGTGAAAGCTAGAGCTGTGTGCCGGCTCTAGCTGCAGGGCCGTTGATGTCTCCTTGGCGTGGGTCTCCTCCCAAACTGTTCAGCTGTTCTTTTGGAGGTGACAGACTCAAATTCTTGGAGGAACAGCAGGAGGGCTTTAAAAAAGAAAGAAAGAAAGAAAGAAAGAGGGGTGTGGGGAAGGGTTTCAAATCTGTCTCTTGCGCTTTCTTGTGGCTCATCTGTGTAAGTGTTGTTGTTGAGAGGGCCCAGGCAGAGGGAGACTTGGCCAGCAGCTGCTGTGCAGACCAAGTGCCCCTGGACTGTGTTTATGGTGTTGGGCCCAAGTCACAGAAACAATGTTTAAGAATGAGGCCAGAACTGGAGAGTCACATGAACCACCCAAAAGAAATGGAGTTACTTCCAGTGCCCGCTGCTTCATGGAAGGTGGAACTCTCCAAATACACTTTACCGGGTACGGGAAGATGACTGATGAAAAATGTACTTCACCACTTGCAGTTAAAGCTCACGAGGCACAATGTGGTTTTCAGTTGCTGATCAACCTCTGCCAGAGGTTTTCATAGGCAGCATTTCAGAGATCAAAACAAGGGAAGTTTTACAATTAAAAATAAAACAAAACAATGTAAATCAAACATCATCAAAATAACAGACCATCCCAAGCCTCAAACCTTCAAAACAAAATAAAGTTCTTGCCATTTACAGTTGAGGGAGGGAGAAAGGATTTCTACTTTGAACAGCCAGTTGAGTTCCCTGACCAAAAAAGTACAGTGGTTGAATGGAGGAAGGGGGAGGCAAACTGAAAGATGTCCTTATACTGCCAGTCTGTGTTAGAAGCCTCTCGAAACATTCCCAAACAGGTATATCGACCTAGGTCTAATGGCATAACTACGTCCCTTCTCTCTTCTCATTATATACAGGAGCAGCTCTCTTAACCATTTTTACCAGAGACTCTTAGAAAACCCACAGTCTGCACATCCCCAATATGGGCAAAATGCTCTCACGTTTCAGTCTCCAGCTCATCCTCACTCCTTCCTTATCCTATGAGAGTTGTATGCTTTCCACAGGTGGTTAAGCTGTGTTTGGTCCCAAATTTATGTGTGAGTTATACTTACTATATGATGAAGTAATTAAATAGTGTGTAAATCAATGACATATAAGCATGAATAGAAAAAGGGTGGTTGTTCTTATGTCTTAGCTGACTGGAAAGACTCGATAAAGGAAAATCACTAAAAATTACTGGTAGTGAATTGTGTGTGGTTGAGGCTACTCATGTCTGGAGAAAGAAAATCTTATTGGCATTTAGATCACATCACAGCAGTCCTTGATCTACTCTCTAAAAGCAGCCAAAATTTGTTTTTGCAAGAATCATCATGGGAACCATCCTCATAAAAACAGATGCAGCCCTTTAGCAAATGATTTATATTGAATTTTGGAATACAATGTCTAGAGAAGCCATGTCACGTTTATGATTAGCCTATCAATTCCCCTCTTGACCCCATCATGTTGGGGGGAAAAGGATTCTAATATATCCCAGAGTAATTTGGGCAGTGAATAAAAAAGTATTTGCAAAGTCCCCCTTTGCAAATGGGGACAAAGGAGGAAATATTTAACTGGGGACAAAGGAGAAAATATTTAACTTCCCCATTTGGAGAATTCCTGATATTCTCGCAAGCAGTGGGGATAACCAAATCATTAGGCTGAACCCTTGATCTTGGGGTTCGCCCCTATGAAAGCTATCCCTGCAAAGGACAGACTAAGCCTACTTAAAATTAGGCCTAAGAGTCACCTGCAGAGACCTCTTTTGTTGCTCTGATGTGGCCTCTCTTTAAGTCAACTGGGCAGGTGAACTTACCATCCTTCCCCACTATGCGGGACATGACTCCTAGGGGTGTAAATTTCCCTGGGAACATGGGGCAGAACTCTTGGGATTGGGGATTGAGGGAGTTCTCATGGGATTGAGAAAGATTTCTTGACCAAAAAGAAGAAGAGAGAAATGAGACAAAATAAAGTCTCAGTGGCTGAGAGATTTCAAATAGAGTTGAGAGGTTAGTCTGGAGGTTATTCTTATGCATTATATAGATATCCCTTTTTAGTTTATGGTTTATTGGAATGGTTGGAGGGAAGTCCCTGAAATTGTTGAGCTGTGTTTCAGTAGCCTTGATTCTTTTTTCAAATATTTTTATTGACACATCTTTGCACACATATTGTCCACATACGGTGTACAATCAGTGACTCACAATATCATATAGTTGTATATTCATCACCATGATCATTTTTTAGAACATGTGCATCACCCCAGAAAAATAGAAAAAAAAAACAACTCAAGAAAAAACTCATACATCCTATACCCCTACCCCTTCCTCTATTGATCACTATTTCCATCTACTCAATTATTTTACCCCTTATCCCCCTATTATTTATTTTTTAATCCATATTTTTTTACTCATCTTTCCATTACCCTGGATAAAAAGAGCATCAGACACAAGGTTTTCATAATCACAAAGTCACACTGTAAAAGTTCTATCTTTATACATTCGTCTTCAAGAATCAAGGCTACTGGAGCACAGCTCAACCATTTCAGGTACTTCCCTCCAGCCACTCCAACATACCACAAACTAAAAAGGGATATCTATATAATACATAAGAATAACCTCCTGGGTAACCTCTTGAGTCTGTTTGAAATCTTTCAGCCACTGAGACTATTTTATCTCATTTCTCTCTTCCCCCTTTTGATCAAGAAGGCTTTCTCAATCCCACGATGCCAGGTCCCGGCTCATCCCAGGAGTTCTGTCCCATGTTCCCAGGGAGATTTACACCCCTGGGAGTCATGTTCCAAGAAGGTGGGGGAGGGCAGTGACTTTACCTGCCAAGTCGGCTTAGAGAGGTCACATCAGAGCAACAAAAGAGGTTCTCAGGCAGGCATAATTTTAAATAGGCTTAGCCTGTCCTTTGCAGGAATAAGTTTCCTAGGGGCGAACCCCAAGATCGAGGGCTCAGGCCTATTGATTTGGTTGTCTTCACTGCTTGTGAGGATATCAGAAATTCTCCAAATGGGGATGCTGAATATTTCCTCCTTTTCCCCCAGTCTCCTAAGGGGACTTTGTAAATACTTTATTCACTGCCCAAATTGTTCTGGGATACATCAGGGCATCATACTAACCTGGACAAACAAACAAAATCTCTCTCCCTATTCAAGATTCCATGTACTTGTAGTGTTCAAATAAACTGAACATTTAAGTTAAATTAGGTAATGCACTACCCAAAATATAAATTTTGCACCAAATAAACATCTCTTCCCTTGGTCTCACAGAGAAGCTGAAGTTTTAAAATATGGACGATATCATCCTTTACCCTGTATTATAATCTACCTCATTAGCCCTATCCAGATTAGCTTTCTTCACTCCTCTCGTTGAGGTCTGATCCCTTCTTCAACTTTCTAAACAGTTCCTGTATGGGGTACTGATGACTTTTATTGCTTCAGAGCGCTAACTCTGAGTCTCAGTTGTCCCATAATCACCTGAAGTTTCTGGGAATGACCAGGTTAAATACAAACAGCTCAATATCTCAGAATTTAGAAATAACAGTTACAATTCCTGAATATATGTGACTGCTGCAAGAGCTTACAATCAGACTTGATTCTTGAAGATGAATGTATAACAATATAGCTTTTACGATGTGACTGTGTGATTGTGAAAACCCTGTGTCTGATGTTCCTTTCATCCAGGATATGGACAGATGAGTAAAACAATATGGATAAAAAAATCAGTAAGTAATAGGGGGGACAAGGGGTAAAATAAATTGGGTAAGTGGAAATATAAGTAGTCAATGAGAGGGAGGGCTAAGAGGTATGGGATATATAAGTTTTTTCATTTTATTTCTTTTTCTGGAGTAATGTGAATATTCTAAAAATGATCATGGTGATGAATACACAAATATGTGATGATATTGTGAGCCACTGATTGTACATCATGTATGGATTGTATGTGTGTGAAGATTTGTCAATTGAAAAAAAAAAAAGATTCTATGCACTGAGATAGGTAAAAGGTATTAACCCAGAGCTTATGTCATTGCTCCATTTCTGGGCCTCTGTGGCTGCAGTCAGTGTGACCTTCTTGAATTGGGGTCTGAAGAGCCTCTTGACCATGGTATGACAAAAGGTTGAATGTCCACCTAAAGAAGGTACAAGTTCCCCATTTGTAATCTGGAAATGCCTCTAATCTTTGGTGGGAGGCCATCGGGTATAATGGTTTAAGGCATGGGCAGTCTTGACTGCTCATGTTCAAGACTCAATTTTAGCACATACTAGCTGTGTGATTACAGGCCAGTGGTCTTACTTCTCTATTTTCCTTATATGTAAAAAAATAAGCCTAGTAAACAAACTTCACTCATAGGGATTGAGTATACATGTAAAGCCCTTACATTAGTGCCCAACACATAGTAAGCACTCAGCAAATGTTAACTGTCATTATTCCAAGCCTTCCTAGGTCACTCAAGGCTTCATGACAACCTCCAGAAGGGGAGTGGGCGGATCTGTTCTTATTGTGAACTATTTCTATAGTTTCCCAGGCAAATCCCTCTTCTGATTTGAGAAATGCAGACCAAATCTAAACCAAGACAGCTTTGGAAGTGAAGGTGGAATGGGCATCAGTTTCTCTGGAGTGCTGGGAGAGGGTACCTTGGTCGGTGGTCTGCCACAACCTGGGAAGACACTAGAGCTACACAGAAGGCTGAACCTGTATTCTGAGTTCAAATGACCTAAATCATGGCCTTTCTGCAGCAGAAGCCTGAAAGTATACCTATTACTAACTACCTTTAAGGCTATCCCCTCACAGGATGCTACGCGAGCTCATGGTGGGCTGTGCTGACAGACAGTAGGGAAGGCAGCATGACATCTTCTCAGGGGCCATAGAAACAATCAGGGAACCAGCAAAGTACTTTACCTCTGGAGCCATATCTAACTTCTCAGCAAGGGTTGTGTGGATTAAAAGACACCACACAATGTAAACAGAATCAGCTACCACCACACCACAGCCACTACCCTGTTTTAGGCTGCCACTACCTCCAGGGTATTATAATTTTCTCCATGTTTTCCACGCTTCTGCCTTTATTCCCTTACAGTCTAAACTTGAAACAGCAGTCTGAAGGACAATTCTTTAAAATACAAGTCAGATCCTATTACTTCTCTACTCAAGATCCTCCCCTGGCTCCCTATTTCACTCAAAACACAAGCCAATTCTTCAAATAGCCTACAAGACTCTCTAAGAGCTATCCTCTTCCTCTGGCATCTCCCTGACTCATCTGATTACTTCCACGCTTACTCCGCCACCCCAATAACACAGCTTCCTTTAACTTCCGCACACATTAGGGATACCCCCACTCCAGGACCGTAAGCATTTCTTCTTCCTTATGCCTAAAATGCCCTTGCCAAGATGGTCACATGATCACTCCCTTACCTCCTTCAGGTCTTTGCCCAAATGGCATTTTCTCATTGAGGGATTCACTGGTTTATCTAAAATCTCAATCCTCCCCTGCCCCTTTCCTGTTCGAATTTTCTCCTTAGCACTTATGGGCTAACATACACTTTCACTTACTGGTTTTGTTTACTGTCTGTCTTTCCCACTACAATGTTAAGACTTATGAAAGCAAGGCCTTTCTTGTTCACTCCAATATTCTTAATACCCCCAAAAGTGCCTTGCACACAATGGATGCTAAATAAGTACTTGTAAAAAAAAATCAAAGGTACTTGGCTACCCATTCCCACCTTCCTGACTCGCCAGGCACATCCGAGGCCACACCCATTTCTTCCAAGAAGCATTCTCTCCTAGCCCAGGTGCAGGCTGCTCTTGAGGCACTTCCCTTGTAAATGACCACTCAAATGTCCTGAGGGCACAGGTGAGGCTTTCCCCCAGCTTCTATAACATTTGTTGAATGACTGAGGGAAGGTTTTTGTGTGCTGACCTGTGTAAAGTGGTGACAGGGAAAGGAAAGGAACGGTCACAATTTGATGAATCCACAAGAACTGAGCAAAAACTGAGGCAAGTCCAAAGTAAGTATTTTCTTTTTCATCCAAAGGAAATAGACAACACCAGTCACAACAAGAATGTGGGCTTTGTCTACCCCAGCTAGAGTCTAGTGTCAGGCTCTGACTGGCCACCTGCTGAGCATCTACTCCATGCCAGGCATGATGGGGAGACCCTGGTAACCACCCCTACTGTGAGCCTAACCTCTGGGGCCGACAGTCAGGTGAGCAGAGTGGAAGGTGTAACTGAAAACAACCTGACTGTGATGAAGGTTAAAAAGGAAAACTGATGGGCACTTTGCTAGAGAATTACATGCATGAAGAGCCATTTTCGCCAGGGGTCAGAGGAGATATCACTTTAGGAGGTATCATTTAAATTGAGCTATAGACTAGGAAAGAGCCTACCATGTAGTGGGGAGTGGGGGCAGTGTGGTGGCATCTAGGTAGCGGGGCAGAGATCCTCACAGGACGAAAGGCTTGATGTGTTATGAGGAATTAAACACAGGTCAGGGCAGTTCGAGTTCCTGGGAAGAGAGTAAGGGTAATCAAATCAGAGACAGCAGCATTCAGAAGCTGATTATTTCTCCCCCTCTCTCCTTTTCTTCCTTCTACTTTTCATTGCCAGAATTTACCTGGTCAAAATTAAAGAGACCTGGGGAAGGAATGCAGGAACTCAGTTGAATTTGGTAGGTAAAACAAAACAAAACAAAAAAAAGGGGGTGGGGGGTGATGGACAAACACTATGCCAAAGGCAGAAAGAAAGTTCATGTTTAAGTTATCCATAATACCCCTGGCCTTTTCCATAGGAAATAGGTGAAAATAATATTTTTAAAGAAAAGTTACACAGATAATTCCAAATTTCCAGACACAGATTTCTGCTCACACAGCCAAGCTGGTATGGCCAACCTTGCCCCCCTCACACCCACCAAACAACAACAAAATAAAAAAATGAAAAATCGAACCCAAAACCTCCCTTGGTGTCAAAACTTAAGAGTGCTGCAACTTTCTTAGCTAATATATTCTACAGGCAATTTGCAAGCCTGCTTTAAAATGAATCCTCACTCAGATCCAACTCTCCTTTCTAGATGCTTATTTTCCCATCTGTAAAACAGGAGGAGGACGTTTCAGTCCCATTCAACTTTACTGATCCTCGATTGTATTCTAGAATCTAAGTGTGGCCACTCATGGGAGCTGGATTACAGAGACAAAGTCCCTGTCCTTCTCCCACTCTAGTTACCACAGGTGGTATCAGCAGGGCAAAGGACAAGGGGGTGACACCTCATCCAGTGCCTGGGATACGGGGAGCCTCAACAGTAAGTAGAATGACAGCATCCTAGAACACGCTCGCCTCCAGCTCTAAACCATTCCTACCGCCCCCCCGCAACTCCTCATAACAGGCACAATTACTCTCATTTTTACAGACAGCAAGTAAAAGGTGAGAAAACTGGGACAATGTGTCCAAGCTCTTATAGCCTGTTCCATGGCAGAGGCAAGATCTGAGCCTAGGGGATGGGCTTCTCTGCCTAGGCCTCATCACACCAGGCCTCTGGAAAGGAGCCCAGGCAAGGCGGGCCCAGCAAAGGACCCACATCCTCTATGGAGATCACTGCCTACCTAGCACTACCACTGCTCACATGCCAGGGTCCATTCGTTCCACACACCCAAGGTACAATCAGGGTCCTGCTTCTGCCCTTGACCTCAATGGTCCATTCTCTACACTGTAGCCAGAGCGAAAGTCTGAGTCAGCTCGTGACCTTCCTCTGCTCATTATCCTCCAACAGCTCTCACTTCACTCAGAAAAAGCCAATATTCTTATAACATACAAGGCACACCCACTTCAACTAGTTTCCTCCCTCATACAATCCACTCCAGCCACAACGGTCTCCTAGCTGCTCCTCTAACAGCCAAGCACACTCTAGCATCAGGGCCCTTGCACTAGCTATTCCCTCTGCCTGGAACTCTTTTTCCCTAGACAGCCACTCCCTAAGTTCTTTGGGAAACTGATAAAATGTCACTTCTTCAGAGGCCTTTTCCAACCATCCTCCCTGAACCAGCAATACCCCTTCCCTCATGCTGCCTTAACGTCGCCACAGTACTTGTTCACCACCTACCTGATGCTGCACACAAACCTGACACCGCACACGTCGATGCTACCAGTCTCCTCAACAGGAGGTAAATCCCATCAGATCAGGGGTTTTTAGTTCATTGCCATGTCCCCGGTGCCTGGCTTGTTGCTGGCAATCGAGCATGTGGCTGAAGAAGGAAAAACGGTCCTGTCGCAACCCTGTCTGCTTCAAAGTGGGAGGCTGGGTATCTGAAGAGTCTCTACTGAGCGAGCTTTCCTCTAGACACCCATCATCAACTAAGAAACAGCCAGCAAGGTAGTAGAGGGAACCAAGGCAAGAGGGAAGACTGAAGATAAAAAAGGCTTGAGGGGGAGCTGCAGGAACGTGGCCACACCTGCCCCAAGAGCCTCAGCACTGCTCCAACTGGACTGCCTGAGATGGAGCTGAGGGACCCTTGGGTTTTCTTAGTCAGAAACCAGGAGGCTACGGATCACTTAAACCTATTCCAAAGACAAGATGTCCAGCTACCTTTTTTTTCGTATGCTATATGGTGGGGGTCACATTTCATCCTTTTTTCCATATGATTATCCCATTATTGCAGCACCATTTCTTGTTGTTTTCGCTTTTTGTGGTTGTTTTTGGAAAATGCACGGGCCAGGAATCGAACCTGGGTCTCGCACATGGCAAGTGAGAATGCTACCAATCAACTACCCTTGCACCCCCTTCCAGCTACTTAAAGAGGATAAAAAAAGAAATTCCTTCAATCTTCTTGAAGCTGCTCTCGAAATGGAAGGTGCATGGTTTCAAGTAAAAAGGACAAAAGCCTAGCTATGTCTGACGTCAGGACAAACCCACCAGTCAAGATGCTGATTGTACTGGAGGTGGGGAGGGGGCCATAAGACTCCCCTTGAACCTCAAGGCACTAATTTGGCAGATTATTTTGCCACCTTCTTCCTCCCACTCCCATGTCTGTAATGCTACCAGGAGGTGATTTGCTGGCTACAGCAAAGTTTTCTTTTTCCCTTCTGGCACCACAAAGAAGTGACAGTGGCCTTTCTTTGAGGTCTTGCTCATACCTCTGCCATGGTATGGTAGAGGCCATGGATGGCACCACAGGGAGTCTTGAGAGTGGCATCAAGGCTACCCCTGGCAACCAGCAGGAGCCTTGTTCTACTGGCATTTAAAACATCCACACGGTGCAAGCCTACCTGTGCTGTGGTACCTCTGGTGGCTGAGCGGGGATCTGACCTTCTCCCATCCCTCTTTCTCTGGACTTGTGTCCAAACCAACAACAATGGACACCTAGGTAGAGCTGACTGCCTCAAGGGTATTCACCCAGCACCAACCTGGGTCAATCAGATTCTCCCTCGCAGGAACTGTAATCAGTGGAGACACACAGCCAAGCAGAGTAAACCAAATTCTCAAAAGAAGACAGAGAAAGTGGGCATGACAGTGACGGAGCACTTCCACCATCTAACAGTTGGGCAAAACAGAAAAATGGAAGTCTGTAGCAGGAGGAAGTTAGGTAGAGAAAGAGATGAGAACTAGAGATATAAGAAATCTCTCCCCTTCTTGGAGTCCTGCCTTACAACACTGACACTCCTCCTGTCTTTATGATGCACAAATCCCCTACCCCCCTCCCCATGATTTTCCCTCAGGATGGAATCTGTTCCCAGTGACTTAAAAGCCTTAATTGCTACAGATAAGATCTCAAAGTGCCTAACCACCACCCCCCCACGCCCCCACAGGTCTTAAACAGGTTCTTCCTGGGAGGCTGGTGGCAAAGACCCATGGGAACAAAGCCGCCTGCCTGCCTGCCTGCCTGCCTATTCTGTGAGCATGAGGCAGTGCTGGCTTCTCACTAAGCAGTTTTTAAAGGGCTTATCAAAAATGGAATTAAGAAGAAAGCTTTTGTCCTAATGCATGCTAGCATCCTGCTGCTGTTCTGAGAACACGTGGGTGGGTGCCACCTTCGAGGAAAACAAACTTGGAAAAGAGGCCCTGGAAGCCCTGATGGCAGTCTGGGTCCCACAAGCGTCTGTTCCCTTAGGAAAAGGCACCAGACATGATGTGTGGGGACATTTCACCAAGAGGTGCACGGAAATATGGTTTTGCCTACGGGTTAGTGTCCAGACCTGCCAGCAATACCAGAAAATGAACGAGCCAAAGATGACGGGCACAGATTTGGGATGGGACAGATGTAGCCAAACATCCTAGTGCGTTACTTACAAATTGGGAAGAGGAAGCAGAAGTCAGCACCTCACCTTTGAGCCCTAGTCTCCATCCCAGGTAGCTGCTATGGGATCCGAGTGAACTGCCCACTCAGCCCAGGATGTGGCTCACTGTTTCTTCCTTATAAAAGACAACAATTACCTTCTCATCCCACTGATCAAAAACCACTTCAAAACACGTTCTTGTGAAGCCTTTCCTCACTGGACCTCCTAGGCTCAGGTGCTGACCGTGGCCTATAAAGAACAGCTACTTAAAAGGCCAAAACGACTTCCAAGCTTGTTCCCTATGGGATGGGTTTCAAAACCTTCTCTTTGGCAGCCTTTTTAAGGTTCTAGTCCTTAACTCCTTCCCATTCCCTGCCCCCTTTGCTTCTCAAGGAGAAGAACCAGAGAAAGAAGACATGGGAGGAGAGAATGTTCGTTGCTTTTCTTCCTTCCTTTTTTCCTTTTCAAAAAAGTCATTTTCATCAACAGAGGGCTGCCCTCATTATCTAGGAAATAAGGGGAGACATTATTTCTGAGCAGCGCTGACAGAAGTGCTCACTCCTACAACCCCTAGAGAGGAGGAGGAAGAGGAGAAGAAAGAGAGGAAGGAAGTGGGGGGAGGGAGGAGGAGAGGAAGGGGTGGGAACAGTGGGAACACTAGTGAAGAGAGGGGAAGGACAAGGGAGAGGGAAGGTTATTCATAACAACTGTGGCAGCACCAATCACTCTTCACTCCTTGAACCAAGAGCTCACAGCCCCCAAATCTTAATTTGCTCAATCCCCTGTCATTTCCCTCCCCTCTTCCAACCCAGGAGGACCGTGTAAGAGCAAGAAGTAAAAGATGGTCCCAGAAGGTTCCGATGGTTGAATTCTGGCTGGGGTTCTAAAATTTCCTTGAGTTTACATTACCGTTTGTTACCCTTAAGATTTTCAAATCTTTAAACTAAAGATCTTTAAAATGGGGAGGAGAAAAGTTCTTACTCTGAGAAGAGCTAGGGGGTGGGGTGGGGCGTTAAATTACATGTGCAGCTTTCTGCCATCCTGGGCCATCACTAACATTGAGATTTGGTTTTTAAGTGGCTCAGAAGTAAGAAAAGGAGAACGTCTGTAAAGATATACTTCTTCCAAAGCAAGGCTGACCTAAAGCAACTACTCAGGAAACCGGACAGGACTGAAGACACTGATCTAGTTCATCTTATCTCCACCAAACAGAGGGCCAGAAGCGGGGATCGGGTGTCAACCGGGACACAGAAATGGTACAAATCTTTCCTAATGGACCCTGGCCAGCGCTCTGCCCGTCCCTGAGAGTGTGACCTTGAGCCAGGGACTTCGCCTCGCCAAACCTCAGTTTCCCCATCTTTGCAGTGGGTATAAACGGTAGCACTATGGCCAAAATTGCTAACGATGTGCAAGCTAACGTCTTGCCAGCGGTCAAAGCTCCAAGAACCCGCTCAGACCGTCCCGGGTCCTGCAGGCCCGACGATGCCCCGAGGCTGACCCCTCCCTAGAGCTGACACCGCCCAGGCCTCTTAGCCTCGGTCCATGCGGGCATCGCCGCCGCCATGCCCCGGATTCCGGTTCCCAAGCGGTAACGGTTGACTGCAACAGGCCGGTAACTGCGGCCCGGGATCCCCACCCCGCGGGCCCGCCCGACTCACCCGTGTAGTGCACCACGCAGGTCTGGCCGCGCTTCGGGAAGGTGCGCCCTGAGGAGACAGACAGACGGGCACGGTAAGGGGATGCGCACGGCGGACGGCACTCCGGCACAGCCGAGCGCGGCTACTCACCGTCTCCGGGGGAGATTGTCTCCACATGCACTCCCATGGCGGCGGACGCTGGACCGGCTGTGCGACAGGCGGCGTGGACCAAAAGCAGACCTAGCGGCTGCTCAGCGGCTCTGCCTCGTCCCTCGGCGCGTCGCCTGTGCACGCGCGCGCCCCCGCATGCCCTGCCCTGCGTGCGCGCCCATGGAAGGCACGCGCGTCCCGGAAGCCCTGGCTGCCGGGCGGGGACCGGAAGCTTTGGGAGCCTCCGGATGCCGCCCGGTCTGAGGGGCCGTACTGCTTCCGCCTTCCTGCCTTTCTCTGTGCTTCCAGCCATGCAGGGATTTCCATGACCCCTTTGGGCGTCTAAGAAATAGGAATGATAATAGGCGGCCGCCAGTTACTGACTGGAGAACTTTGAGCAGATCTACACTTCTAAGGACGCACTCATCCTACAATAAGGATGGCTGGGAGAAGTCAGTGAGCACGAGGTAACCATGTTAGCGTTCAATTAAGTGGCTCAAGTTTCCGAAATCATGTTTTTCATTGGAGGTGTGTTTACACTCCCCTGCATGAAGCCTGTGCTCTCGTTTGGATTTATTCATTTATTTATAGGTTACATACATACGTTCTTACTGAGCATCTACTTTATGCCATGCTAGATTCTGGGGATATTGGATTGAAAGAGCCTGACTCAGTCTGACTTCACAGAACTTCATCGTCTTAAACAAAAAGGGGGAACTGACAATGTTAAATTTTACCTGAGCCCTGTAATTCCAGGCAAGGAAGGTTAAAAAGCCTCTTTGTATTCCAGAACCAGCCTACTGCAAGCAACCACCTTTCCCCGTTTGACTTAGATCTATCTAAGACCCCTTTGTTAACCTATTCAGGAGGCCAGACACAGACCATCCAAATTTCCATTCTTGGCCTCATAAATGATTAGCTGAACTTGTCCCCACTGATCAGTTTGAACAAAACAGTAACAAAACTTTTGGTTTTGCGTCTTTCCTTAATCCAGCCTCTTAGAGGCTGGCCTTAGCATAAAATATTCTTAGCTCTATCATATGAGCTAGTGCTCAAATAATGGCAGTTGCTTTTCTTAGTAGTGGCTAAAGACTTAGTCCTGGTATTGAAGGTCTCAGGTTCTTAATATAAATTACTGGCCTTTACTAAACTTCATAGTCAAGCAGAAGAGGGGCAGGGAAGGTGTTGGGGAGGGTTCGGATCATACTGGCTTTATCTTAACCCCATTCACACATGTTTTTTGCTCCCGCTCCTTAGGACTTGTATAGGAAGAACCTGAAGCTATAGGTGTCCTTTAGAACAATGCCACTTTTGGCTGAATGAGATCTGCTCTGGGAGGGTGGGAGTGCAGTTGACAAGCCTCTATTATACAGGGGTTGCTTTAATTAATCATTGTTGTCTTTTACTCATTATATAGGGAAGGCTTGTCTCCATTTCACAGCTTTATTCAACCAGTAATCAGCTATTTTGTTGAGGACCTACTATGTGTCAAGCTGTGTGCTAGTACTCAGGATACAGGAGTGAAGTTGACAAACTCCTGCCCTCAGAGCTTACAATCTAGTGGAGGGACAAAGGAAGCCAACACATACATCAGTAGACACTAGATGGAGGTACACTAAAAAGAAAAAGCTGGGCACAGAAATAGAGTGGTGGGCACTGGCCCAGGCATGTAGAGCACTTCAGCACTTAGTAAGAAGCCCAGATTTTGTTCCAGGGGTAATGGGAAGCTACTGAGGGCTTTGAAGGGAGTGACAGGATGTGGTTAATGTTGCCAAAAGAGCCCTGTGTGTGTGTGTGCGAACAGACTAAGAGCAAGGGCAGAAGCAGGGGACCAATGAGGTCGTTACTGCAGTTGTCAATGTGAGAGATGGAGGCTGGCCCAGGGAGGCAGCAGGGAAGGGGTGACATAGGGTGGGATTTGGGGTGTATTTGAAGCCAGCATGAT
>PVIY010019290.1:19263-46188 GCA_004026745.1 Myrmecophaga tridactyla
GTACCCAGCAGGGAAAGGAACATTTTGTAGTGTTGGTAGGTGGATAGGGCTTACTGCCCTTCCAAGGGAACTTCAGCAATGCCATCCTATGTCATGAAAATATCATGAAGCAGGCACTCGCCTGATGTGCACAAAACCATACCTACAAGGCTGTTGGGCATGGCGTGATTATAAGACCAAACAGAAACAATACAAGCTATCAATCTAAAAAACAATGGCTTTAACTGAACTTGTTAGAAACAGCATCATCATGGCAGCTGACTTGGCCTTTTCACTCGACAATGAATGTTAGAAACCTTTCTATCATGACATGGCTCATGCATTCCAAGACATTCTTGGTCTGGCCCCTTTAATGCCAAGAGGTCCCTCTTTGCTAACCAACTTTTGGAACAATCCAAAATGCCCTAATGCATTTCCAAAATACCTCAGCTGAGAACAACTGCCCTGAATTCAAAAGCCCCAAAGCCAGTGGCTGTTGAATATACTATTTTTTTTTTAACCTGTGAAAGCCTATGTAGGTGGATGAGCCTTCCCATCTGGGCCACCCAGAACAGAAACCCGGGGTTGCAGAAGTCCTTAATTAATCTGGAAACAGACTGGTCTGCTCTGGCTGGCAATCCCTTTACCTCGAGCCAGACACACAGCCAGTCTGTGGTGGCCGCACCAACAGCAGTTATAGCTGCAGCAGCACTCACTTCCCAAGGAGGGTTGGAAATTCAAGGAAGAGCCCTCCGTAAACTCTTCTAGATGCAGATTTAAGTGGATGTTTTTAATGGTCTCTTCTGGTGTGTACTAATTAAGCAGAAAACCCGAAAGGGGGCGAGAGAGGGGGAATGCACATACAGTTAAGAGCACCAGCTTTGGGAAGAGACAAGCAGCACCTTGCCACTTACCAGCCAGGACTTCAGGTTTTACACTGCAAAATGGGACATGTGAAGCACTGTGTGGTGCTTATGATGGCTTATATTAATTTCCTTGCAGGCCACTCATTTGAAAGTACCAAACTCCATGGTCCTCATTTTGTTTTTTAATGGTCAAGGTGAGAATAGCTGACAGTTTTTCCAGACCTCCATTTAGTTTCCATAGGTACCTCTACCTGCTTGCAGAAACATTGAGGATGATGTGGCCCTGGCAGGCCCTGATTTTGGGATCAGAAGCACTAAGCCAAGTCCCTATCTCAGGACTGCTCTTGGTCAAAACCACAAGCCCTTCCCAGTTCTGGGTGGTGTAGTGTTGGTTCTTGGCTCATTGCAGGGGGTGAAGCAGAAAAATTAAGTGATTGGCGATAGCTGCTTGGAAAGAGGACTGAGACCCATTATGCTTCTAAACCAAGATTCGGAGTCAGTGCTGACTCCAGGTTTGAGGCTCCTTCAATAGGGAAGTAGTAAGGGTTTCATCCAAGATCTCAATGACCCTCCTCTCCTAAACTTGTATAGGGAGCAACTTTGTGGGGATGGAGGGTCTTTACCAGACTGGGACTATTGCTGAAGTTGCCACAAGTCAGAACTCAGCAGGGCAGAGCACAAAGCTAAAGCAGAACCTGCATACCATACCTGTGCCCTACTGGTAGCCTCACCCTCAAAATGTGCAGTGAAGCCTCTTCTGCAAATCCTAACAGTAAAGGGTGCTTGTGTGCTGATAGTACAAGAAACGCACCCTCTCAACATATGATTTGCTACACATGACTATCTTATGGGCATTTTGATCCTGTGCATCTCTCTGGCCGAGAATCTGACTCTGAACTCATCTGAGTTGATGCGAGCTGTTTCCCAGTGAAAAAATATCTCACCTACCTCCTTGGTACACTCAAGGATTTCTGCCTGTGGAGTAAATGAAGCAATGACAGAGCAGTTGAGAATCACCAGGGTGAAAGCAGCCAACCTGGATGGTGAGGGAGGAAAGGGCTGGGGCAGGCAGAGTAGAATCTCAACTGGCTGAAGCCTGAGGAGTTGAATTTCCCAAAGAGAAGCAGAGGGAAGTACCTTCACTTGAAGGAGTCATGTGCATATAGGTTCTGATCTCAATTGCAGGGCATTCTTGCTGCCACCATTTTATCAGGGCAAGAGATTTGTTCTTGCAGGGACAAGTGTCTATGAACCCTCTTTTCTTCAAATCCTTCTCTTCCCTCTAAAGAGGGAAATCCTTTATACTGTCATCTTTGGGGGTAGTGGGAGGGACAGACTAGTGGATGGGTATTAAATGCCACAAGCAATGTTTATGCCGAGAGGATGGAAGAAAGGCTCCTCCCAATAAGGCCCCAAGATAAATATGTTCTTAAAGGCAATCGAAGTCTACTTCAGTGGGGAAATTTCCATACAGCATGCTGGTGATAATCTTTCAAATTTTTTCGTTGTTTTTAATTTATTTTTTTCTTTAAAGTCCACTGATCGTCACAAAAACCCAGGAAATGCAACTAAGAAGAAAACAAATGTCCAACCGGGATCTAA
The DNA here is from genome assembly GCA_004026745.1 of Myrmecophaga tridactyla. Lineage (NCBI taxonomy): Eukaryota > Metazoa > Chordata > Mammalia > Pilosa > Myrmecophagidae > Myrmecophaga > Myrmecophaga tridactyla. Next base: position 21,711 of record PVIY010019290.1, read on the forward strand.
GAACCCAGAGCTACGGAGGGAGTTGTGGCACTGGACTGCTGGGTGTGCAGAAGGGGCAGAAGGGGCAGATCCACACAGGGCATGGCTGATGACTGTGAGGAGACACAGGAGGGATGTGAGGCAGCCGGCTGGGCTGTTATGTTAACCGCTGCACAATGACGGCGTTGAGCAGATTGGCTTCCTTCAGGGTCTGGCTCTCATCAGCCAGCTCTTTGTTAGGGAAGGTAGTCATGAGGACAAAGCTGGTGGCAGCCATGGCCGGCCGGGCGTCCACGATGAAAAGCCTGATGTCGCTGATCCTGGTGAGTGGGAAGGTGGGTGAGCAGTACCCTTTTCCCATGCCCATCCACCCAACCACGCGAAAGGCTGAACTACATCCTCTTGAACCTCCCCCGAGCTCCTGGCCTACGTCCCCTGACCTTTCTTCCACGGTACTGATCGTTCTGAATGATGTGATTAATGTCTATCTCCTCCTATAGGCCATGAATCCCACAAGGGCAGAAAACACTGTCTCTTCTGTAAATCACAGGAAGCACTAAAACTATCTGTCAGAAGAATTAATGAAGGACAGCACATTCTGAGCACCAGGAATCCCGTCTCGAGATTGCTGTATCCTGTACCTGGTGATCACTGGAGAATGGAGTCACCTGGAAACAGACATCCTCCTCCCTAAAGTGCTTAAATAGAAGGTGCTTTCCACCTGCGACTCATAAAATCTACACAATATAATATTTGTCACACAAAGAGGCCTGAGTCTTTTAGCAAACAAACCCCTTTCACTCAGCTACTAAGTGCTCAGGACAGGCTATCCACCTGGGCCATGAACAGTAGTGCCACAGGCTAGTGTAAATAAGTGAAATGAAACTGAAGCAAATAACAGGTCATAGTGAGATCTTCTTAATCTTAACCAAGCACCTGAAGCGTAATAAAAAATGAAAACGTTTGAAAAAGGCTCCATAGGCACCTGGCTCACACTTGGTGCTTGTTTAACAACTTAACCCCACAGGTGAACCCTGTCAGTACTTAAGGAGCCGCAAACAATTCAATGGCCCCCACATGTGAGCTCTAGTTTAGTTGGCCTACGACTGGTGAAACTGACATTCTTGGTCTAGAGAAAGGGGTTGCCAAATATCTTTATTGGCAGTAGTCCTCCAGTACCTCCCCCACTAGTCTCATTGCTCTGTGCCTCAGTTTCCCATCTTTAAAAGTGGAGGGTGAGCTGGTGGTTTGCCTTGATCCAGCCCATGCAGCAGAGCAGGTATTTTCAGAATTCTCAAAGCCACTTCTAGAAGAGCCCTTTATAGCCGCATGGTTTTCAGAGGCCCTTCTGGGGGTGTGTGGGGAAACCAGGTGGGTAGGATCCCTCTACTTCCCATCTACCACAGCAGCTCTGATTTTTATCTGTTCTACATGTGGGCTTTAGCATGAGACTTCCTTTGAATGAATAATTTAGTGGCTAAAAATATGGAGGGCCACTGCCTGAATCCAACCCCCTAACTTCAAAGATGAGGAAATGAAAGTCACAGAAAGGAAGTGAGCACCCACTGGGCACACACTTAATGGAGGAGTGGGGACCAGAATCAAGTCTTCAGATTGCGGTCCCTCCCATGGAGTGTTCACTGGTGTTTAGGAGGAACAACGTCTCTCTGCTTCCCACGTATCTGTGGGAGACTCTGGGGCACTCCTAGGAAAAGCTAGGTCAGACAACACAAGGTACCTGTGACTGTGGTTAAATTTCTGTACCAGCCTCCCGCCGTCAGCAAGCCGTATTTGGATGTTTGTGGTAGGCTCTGACTCGTTGATGGAGATGGAGGAGCTGGCTTTGGCTTCGTTTTCTGCCTGCTGGGCTGGAGAGCTGGCACTCAACACCTGGGGGGTAGTGCTGAGGAGAGAGGATCTCATCACAACATGAACCGACAGGAGACTCCTAGCAGCACGGGAATCACTTCTCAGATTTTTACTGAGCATTTGCTTTGACCTGTCACTATGTTTGGTGCTGTTGATGTAAAGAGTGACCAATACAGACAGAATCCTTGCCCTCCTGGAACTTACATGTTCAGCAAAATTCACCCCAAACCGTGAATCATTCATTGTTAAATCTGGGCAATTTACTCAACCACCTCCTTTCACAGTGTTGTCACCTGTCAAGGACTTGAGGGGAGGAAAGCAGGATGCAGGACAGCCCAGGCAGAAGAGAAGGGGACATCAGGCTGGAGGGTCCAATGGACCAGGATGAGCTCTAGCCTTGATCAGAGTGGCCAAGAGGGGAATCAGGAGGGGAGCATTCCTTCCAAGTCTGTGGTTGACTGACAGGATGCAAGGAATCTTGACTCTTTCCCTGAGATGGAATTTTTAGGCCTGTACCCCTTGTGTCTCACTCATCTGCAGATCTCATACTCCTGTGTAAACTACCAGGAAGGGGCCAAGTTTTCCAAAAGCTAAAATGTCATGTGCTGTAGGGATTAATTATACAAAGATGCACAGGATATGGTATCTGCTACAGTATTTATAGCTTAAACCTTAAAACTAAATGAACCCTGGTTTGAATTCACCCTCAAGCTCTGTGGCCTAGGGCAAATAGCTTAAGCTCTCTTAGTTTCAACAAAGGTAGTAACCAAGATTTTAAACAAGGATTAAGGCCACCTCCCTTGTTCAGTTTATGGGAGGGTTAAAAAGGGGAGAATTTCATAGAGCATTTAGGGTATGCGAAAAATGCAAAATGCACATGGAACCCCCAAATTCCCCACAAATGTCTGAAGCCTTCTTCCCTCACCATCTCACTCTTAGTTGATGTTCTGGCCTAAACCTTTGCAGAAAAGAGAGGCCATTACATGAGAACTCACATGTTTCCTCCCCAAAGCCTTTGACTGTATGCATGCCTCACCCTTTCCTCTGATCCTAACAATCTGAAAAGCGAATTTAACTGAAAATGCTTTTCTGAAGTGTGTTCCATGGGACTCTAGTCCCTTGAGAGATCTTAGGAAAATTTGGGAGATGCCACAAATTACATCAGCAGCATCACAGGCCACCAGCATAGTAAAGGCCTCCTGTAACACTGCAGTGAGGACGAGCATAGTTGATCACCATGCCATTTTCCATGTTATACTTGCTAACCTCCTGCACAAACACTGCTTCATAGGACACAGTCTGAGAAGCACTGGCCCATCATTAGCAAAGAACAACTGAAAAGCGAACTTGTTCTTTTCTGCTAATGCGAAAAATATGGGCTTAGAGAATTACAAAGGTAAGCTCAGAGGAGGTGATGCTGCCTACACTTACTAGTTGAAAGGAGATTCTAAGCATCAGCCCAAATGTGGGCCACGGCACATGGACATACTGCATTTCCACAGGCCTCAACAGTTGCTTGGAAATAGTGGAAAATTAAATGTTAAACCCATAAATGCCTACAATCTACTACATACTGTTCGTTCATTAGTTTTACAGGTGTTAGGTCAAGTCTCCAATTAGACTGTAGACAGTCTGTCTCTCTTAACTGCTTATTAACAACTCCAAGTACATGACAGGTACTCAATTCAATCTATTACCTGCCAAAAAGGTAACTCTCAGATTTTCAGTCAGGCCTAAAATGAGAAAGAAGCTGTAATTCCAAAGTAGCTGACATTATCTGTTCAAGCAAGGGTAGGGAGTAGAAGGGAAAAGAAAAATAGGAATCTTTACATTTGCTTTGGGCAGGCAGTAAGGTGCTTTTATATTCTCGGCCTCACTGAACCAACACAACCATCCCCTGAGGTAGGTATAATCTTTTGTTTTACAGATAAGAACTTGGAAGGACCTGCTGTGGAGTCAAGTTTTTCAAATGTGTCTAGTGAACAAGCTTTCTCCCTTTGTATGTATTTCTACCAGACTAGACTTTGTCAAGCTTTCCTTTCTACAGTTCACTTACATTGAAAATATTTTCTCAAACTTCTCCTTTGCTCCCAGGCAATCTGATATACCCTCACTCATGAGTTGTGCAACCCTCAGCAAGTTAAATTATATGTCTTGGCACCTCAACTTCCTCTTCTGTAAAATGGGGATATTATGCCCACCACTTGCATATCTTACAGGGTGGATGGGCAACTAAATGGCAGTCAATGTTATCCAGGAGTCTGTGTGATGCTGGAGAAACAGCACAAGTTTTGGAGTTGCACCGGCTCTACCGCTAAACTAAACAAGCTATACAGCTTTGAGCAAGTTACTTAACTTCCCAGAGTTCTGATATCTTCATGTTTAAACATGGAGCTGTTCTGTTGTGAAAATTAAATGATAATGTGAGCAGAGGACTCAACACAGTGCCAGAAACTTAGAAAAGCAAGAGATATTTTTGGCTGCTTTCCCACACAGCCTCTTGCACAGAGATGGTACTTATCATTTGAAAATTGAGGAAAGCCTGATTGCATAGAACTTGATTGACTAGGTAGCTTTTGGCTGACTTTCACTCTTACACACCCGAAAATAAGGTGAATTGGGGTGATATAACGAGCATGGTTATATTTATGAAGCACCCATTACCAACCAGGCCTTATACTTACTGAGTGCTTTACACGTATAAACAAACTTCATCCTCACAACAAACAGCCTGTGAGGTAAGGACTTGTAATCTGCACTTCACAGATGAGAAAAGTGAGGCACAGTGGAACTAAGCAACTTGCCCAAGATCCCAGTGTTGGTTCACAGCAGAGCCTGGATACAATCTAAGCTGTCTGGCTCTAAGTCCTGTGCTCTTACCACCTGCCACTCTCTCCTGCCAGGCCTTGGAGTCAGGCTAACTCAGGCCTGGATTTTGGATACACCGCAAGCCATAACCTCAGGAAGGAACCTTGCTCCAAGACTCAAGTTTCCTCATCTGAAAAATAAGGCTCTAAAACATCTCCCAGATAACTGAGAAAATCAGTAAAAATATGCATCATATCCAGCATATACCAGAAGTGCAAACAAACATCTATATGCCCGTACAAGAATACACAGGATACAACACAGTATAGTGGATAAGAGCAAACTGGTGAAACCACCTGAGCTCTGCCCTCATCAGCAGTGTGGCCTCGGGATTAAAGATGATAACACAAGTGAAATGCTTAGCACACAGTTTAGTTAACAACAGGAAACACAAACTGCTGACTACTATCATTCTTCAAAGTTCTGCCTCACAGATGCTTAAGTTTGAACCAAAATCACTTGGAAATGTCTAAATATGGGTTATAAGCAGTAGGTCACCTGAGAGGCACTCCCACCCTATGCTGCCCTCAAGGAGAGTGGGGAGTGGAAGTGGAGAAAGCTTTAGAAAAGGCAATACCAGTCCTTATGATTCTTATTTGGGGGAAGATACTCAAAAGAGCATCAGTTCTAAACTTCTCTAGTTTATGACAGTGATCTATTCAAAGGAACCAGCCCCCATCTGGTGCTTCCTGAAACTTGCTAACACCTGAGCCATTCTATTCAAAGCCAAGAATGGTCAAGTCAAAGAGGAAACCATGTGAAGATATCTATAAAAACAAGCATTTCTTTATGATCTTCCTGTAAATATCATACAAGTCCAGGGAAATTGAGTATCACTAGGACTGAGAGCCTGAATCATCCAACTGCTCATTTCCTTCGTCTCGGGGATAACCTGGGCATTAAGATAATTTCTTGCCAAATAACATAAATGTTGTGATTCTGCAATCTCTTTCACAAAAATGGCCGTTACAGAAGGCACAGTGAGCAGCCAAAGCGCATCTCCAGCAGCAGTGATCCTTAGAATGAACTCCTGGTAGTTTGCTACTAAAAATCAGTCTTGCCCAAACTGTCAGATTAGCTCCTATTCAAACAAACTAATGAAAAACCTAAAACAAACAAAAACATGTAATGTAACAAAGAATTTTCTTAAAATCTTTGAATTGAAAACAATATATTAACTATGAAGTTTTCCTCCCAAATAACAGGGGGGGAAAGTGGACTGACTGATATTTTAAGGCCAACCTCCCTCTTCAGCTTGATCTTAAGTCATTTGCTAGGAAATTTTTCTTAACTATTTGGCTCCTGATTAGTTACTGGTTGTCCAAACAACAAAACAATGGAAAATGAAGCAATGTCTATGGGAAAAATTAAAGAAGCTGATCATCAGGTGTAAATTGAGAAATGAAAATTTCATTTCACTTAGCTGTGCAAAAAACCCTATTTTATTAGCTCAGTTTTCATAAAAAGAACTGAAATAAAATGGAAATGGAACAGGTAACATATATTTGTTTACCTGACAAACATCACACCTGATGAGCACATCCTCCACGCTTAGTATGTACTTATTTTCACTTATTTCATGGGAAAAAACAGATTCCCTTAAAAATATATTTTTTTGAGACAGAGACCTGCACATATAACACTGTTAGGCTTTCTAATTGTAGAAGCATTTTCCATTAGTATTACAAAATGAAATAAACCAAAACAGCACGGTGTTCTGAGTCGTTCCTTATAATTATTGGTGGTGTAAAAAAACTGATGCAACCTTTCCAGAAGGCAGTATGACAACATCTTAAAAATGGAAAGATCTTCTGAACCAGCAATTTTACTCTAGGATGTACCCTAGGTGAAGGGGTACACGAAGCATTAATTTCAGAAATATGCATCGCAAGGTTGTTTATAATAAGGCAGCTGCCTAAACATTTAATAGTGGGGACTGGTTAAATCATAGCATATCTTTAGGATGGAAAAATATGTAGGCATTAGAATTAAAACTGTGGAAATATACTTACTGATATGGAATGACAGCCAGACTATATTGATTTAGATAAAACCTTGTTTACCAAAATATATCTATATACACAGACACCTCACACACTTTATAGTATACATTAAGACTAGAAGGATATGCTGTAGACACTAACTGGATATTTCTGGGCATTATGATTAGGGGTAATTTCTATTTATTTGCATTTTCTTCTTTTTTTAATGAGCATGATTTACTTTAATAATAAAAGAAAAAATATTATCTGGTACTCTATAAAGCACACTATGGCTGTTTAGGAAGCCACAGCTGGGTCACTCTGAAAACGGCTGTCCTGTACTAACCACAGCTCCCAACCAGGTAGATGAAATTAAATGATGAGAGCAGTGCTGGCTTAACTGTTTCAGGTTACGGCAAAGTACAGCCTCTTGGTCTCTAATGTCCATCACTCTGGACCCTGCTCCTGATGAGGCATGAATGGCTGATAGAAAGAGAATTCCAGAAGCCAGACAGCCAGAGGCTTAAAAGGGCACAGCTGCTAGTAGGTCAAGCTCTGATCCCTGCAGATGGAAGCAAGTTGGCAAGGGAAGTGGCTAGCTTGAAATCTGCGAGATCTAGGTCAGAGAGGGAATCTTGCTATGCACAAGGAATATGGAAAGAAATGCCAAGCAGAAGGTCTGGGTACTACTGCCTCTAACACATATCAGCCATGTGCCAAGGGAAGCCCTTTAACATCCAAGAGCCTCAGTTTCCCCTCTGTAAAATAAGATTGTACTGTCAAGGACAGTTGCTATGCTTTGAGTGCCTGCATATCCATAGTTCTGTCTGAAGAATGCTGACCAAGTAACCCCATGACCACAGCCAAAGCTGAGTGGGCCCCTGAGAGAAGAGAGCCTACAGGCAGGCCACAGGTCTGCTGGGAGAAGTCTATCAGGGATAGCAGACTATTAACCAGTCAGATCCTTTCAAGGGCTCTGACTGCAAGGTTGAGTGTATCTTTGGTAGTGGGTAGAAAAGTGTAGACAGGCAGAAAAAGTCACAGGAAGTGTGCTGGTTTGGAGCTGTTATATAACCCCAAAAAAGGCCATGTTCTTTTAAACCATCCCTGTGGGGCAGACCTATTGTGGGTAGGACCTTTTGGTTCAATTGAAATGTGACCCAGCCCATTTGGGTGGGTCTTGATCTCTTTACTGGGGTCCTTTGTGAGAATGAGAGAGAGAAACACGCAGATACATTTGGAGAGAGCCACTGAAACCAGAAACCAGGAGAGAAGGACCAGCAGATGTTGCCATGTGCCTTCCCATATGACAGAGGAACCCCAGATGCAAGCAGCCTTCTCTCAGAGAATGTTATCTTCCTCTTGATGCCTTACTTTGGACATCTTTATGGTCTCAGAATTGTAAATTTGTAATTAATAAATCTCTATTGAAAAGCCAACACATTTCTGGTATATTGCATTCTGACAGCTTTAGCAAACAGAAACAGGAAGTGACAGAGAGTGAGGCAAGACCAAAGAAGTAAAGATAAGAGCTGCTGAGCCAAAATGGTGGAGCACAAGCCTGCATAAGGATAACAATGCTCTTGAACTACCTTGGATTCTGAACATCACCCTTGCAAAGCCTGGCTGTGTGAGAGGGTCAGGAATTTGTCATCCCACTCTGAATCCCATTTCTAGTGACCTGAGTATGTGTGATTGTTGCAGGCTTCAGACATCAAGGAGACCATACTTTCCGTGGTATCTCAGATTACTGAGTCAAATTAGCAATAACAGCAGCAGCCAACACTGACTGCTCATAAGGTAGACAGTACTCTATACCCATTAGTTCATTTATTCCTTGTAACAGTAACATTATGGGTAATGAATCTTACCAGTCCCATGTCATAGTTCAGGAAACTGAGACTAAATGTCCAAGGTCAAATAGCCGGCAAGTGATTAAGCAGATAAACTCAGGTCTGTTAGCTCTGAAGCCCATGTACTCCACTCTTCCTCCCATAAACATAAATTTGAAGTGCTTTGTAAACAGTAAAGCACTACATAAAGTGAGAGAGATCCTGGGTCTACCAGGCCTGGAGGGAAGTGACCTATAGTCCCGTTCCCGCTTCTGCTGCTCCTTACCTGCCTAGTTTCTGACCCTCGCCAGTGAAGGCTCTGAAGGCTCCCTTGGGCTTCACAAAGTCCTCGTCCCGATGGTCCTCCATGTCCAAGTTCACCTGCCCACCATGAGCTAATCTCCGCAGCTCTGCTGGCACCTCCCTGGAGAAGAAAAGGCAGTGTTGGGGTTCACCCAGAGCAGGGTAGAAATGAAAGTGATGGGTATGAGGGGAGAAGAAACCCCTCGGTACCAATTGTGAAAATCACTGGGCCTCCATGGGCAGCGGCTAGTCTAGTCTGACTCCTGTCTGCTTCTACCCTCTCTCTTGCCTGCTCGAAGTCACCATATACACCTATTTCTTTTTTGTTTACTTGGCTCTGCCCAAGGCCCAAAGTGGAGAAAATGGACAAGGTTGTTGAAAAGACAGATCTGTGAATCTCTATCTCAACTGTGCTAAAACTGCTTAAAAAATTTTACTTCTCAAATATAAAATGCTCTGATGAAGGTCTTCTTTTCCTATCTGCGACCTCACTCCTTGATGTGGACCTAGAAGAGGGCTCTTCTGCTCACCCTCTGCGGATAGACTCCAGAAACTGGGCATTGGATGGGTCTTGGTAGCTTCTGAGTTCACCATTGTCCAGGCTGAATCCACTCTTCCAGAGTTTCAATACTACATGAACCTGTGATGAGAGGAGATAAATAATAAAAAACAGGAAGGTGATATGCCTAAGTTAAAAGTGTGGGTTTTGATTTAGGGCAACCTGGCTTTGCATCTTGACTCTGTCCTCACTAGCTAGGTGGCTAATGGTTATAGGCTACGTAAGAATGTTTCTTGTATAATATTAAATTTAAAAAAGATACAAACTTGTCTATGTAGTATAATTACCCATATGGGACAAGGAGCCCAGTACATAGGGAAAAATATTACTGCATGATAATAAGGAAAACTAATTAAAATAAAAAAGTTCTGTTTCAGGCCTCTTCTGGTGATCTGAAGACCAAGTTCTTTAGCCATGCCCACCCTGGATAGACCTGTCTCTCTGCCTGAGGTCCATGGGATGTTCAGGAAATGCCTTCATTTGCCTATCCTCTCCCCCTCCTCATGAGCCCCTCTTGCCCAGCCAGAAAAGAGTTGCCTTTCATTCTCAGGTAAGCCTTTCCATTCAAGGACCCTGGCAGGGGTATTGTCTCTGCAGGCACCTCTTTCAAGGGTACTGTCTTTGCAGGCACCCCTTTCAGAGGCTGCTGCTTCATACATGTGACCATTCCCTTCTGATAAATGAGAGAACAGTTCATGCGCTTCCCTAGTGAAGGCAAACGTATACTCACATCTTGGGCTGAATGCCTCCTCCTTTCTCCTGCCACATAAGCAGACTCTTCCTCTGGTGCTGCCCCAAGGCGGTAACCACCCCCTGCAAATGGCTACAAAACACAAGTTCATAAACACCTGCAGGATTGGTCAGGGTGGGAGTTACCTAGGTGGCTGGTGAAATGATGTATCTTAGGTGGGTAGAAGGAGAAAAACAGCTCCTGACCAAGCTTGTTAACTACGAGATACACTCTGAGTATCAAACTCAGAGCCAGGCATATAGAATTAAGTGATCATGATCAAGGAAAGAACTAGGTGGTGGGGGTGGGGGTCTGGCTAAAGGAGGCAATTGCTACTCAGGTCTAGTTAATCATGGCCAAGTAGGAATTTGGGCATAGGATAACCATTTTTTATTTTCCCAAAGAAGCCAGGAATTTAGAAAGTATGTTAAAACAGATGGCCATTAGCTCAATTAAAACAAAATAAAGCAAAACACTGAGTAGGTCAAATTAGACAGGTGAAATGAAACATTCACAGGAACCAAATCAGACCACAGGCCACAGGTTTGAAAATTCTTTCCCAAATCTTGGTTTCACATTAAAGGGTGAGAGAAACCGCACTGGTCATTGGCATAGGAGACCAAATGAGCAAATGAAAAACAAAAACACAAAACAAAACCTAACTCTACTGGGATGAAGGTCTCCTCCCCTGCCTCCAAAACCCAAGCCCTCTGCTCACTCTTGGTTTACTGGTCTCTCCAGGACTCTTGGTCACACGCTCCACAGCTACAGCACCATGCTCCTTGGCACCTTTAAAGAGATCGTCCACCAGCTCGTTCGGACTTTTCTTTCTGGGAGGGCCGACAATCTGTTGTCCACTTCTCTCTGAGCCTCCAGCATAAAACCTGTGTAGAAAACACACCTCTAACATCAAATGCACTTGGAAAACATGAATAAGGCATGTGCCAGGTTCTGGGCTATGTGCTAGGCACACTGAGATGAAGGGTATAATGCCCATCTTTAAGGTCCTTACTGTCTAGATGGGGACACATGTAAGGAGGAGGCAGGCAGTATAATGGAGTGTGACTAGCAACAGAAGGCAGTAAGGGGAATGCTGGCAGTATTGAGCTTGGGAGGATAGTCAAGGCTTCCTAGAAGAGGTGTCATTTGGGCTGAGTCTAGAGGATGAGTTTATCAGGTGAAAAAATCAGGGAGAAGGGCATTTCAGGCATGCATGACAGCATGTCAGCTCAGTAGCAAGCTCCAGCTGGGATTTGTGCATCCAGTGGCAGCACCTCTCCAGGAGACAGCAACTATGGTCACAGTCAGAAGCAGCTCCCTCTAGGAGCTCTGGATTTATGGCAGCAGTGGTATGGTTAGAAGCAGCTAGGCTCTAGTCCTGGGTCTGCCACTGTGTGTCCTGAGCAAGCCAGTAACCTACTCTGTCTCACAAATTCCTTGTCTTTGAAATGGGAGGGAAGGACCACATGCCCTACCTACCTGCTCCTTAAGTCAGGGCCATGAGGTTCAAATCAGCAGATGTATACAAAAGAACAAGCACAAAGCAATACACACAAGTAAGGTGGTGTGATAATGGCACCAAGAGTTCACCCAAGCCTTGCCTCACAATGCCATTCTTGGGACAGACACCAGGAGCACTGGAGAAGGCCAGGACACTCCGATCTCAAGTAGAAGCCCCAAGACACCCACACTGGCGACAGCACCAGTGTCATTTCAGGTCTGAAATGCTGTGGGGTCAAGGATGTAAGAGGGATATGAGATAGAAGAAAATCATCATGTGGAGGATATGGCTAGGCGGGAGGAGGAAGAGGTCATTCAGAAGCTGGGCATTTACATTCTTGAGAACACTGCTTTTCGTTCAAGGAGTATAAAGCCCCGAAATTAGTATTTATTCTGGTCCCTTCCATGTATCTAAAAGGAAGGCTCCTAGGTAGTGTGAAGGTCAAAATAGGATGAGAACAGAGAATAAAATACATGTAATTTCTCATCTCACTTCCCAAAGAATGACCATGATGAGGTAATCACATTTCCAAAATGGTTATTATACTGTGTTCCTTAGGAAGATCCCATGGAGAACCAAAACCCGTGAAATGAGGTTGTAGCCAGTGTATTCTTGTTAGAAGTTCTGCTTAATGGACTGTATATTTATTATTAAGGATCCTCAAAGCCTTCACTTAAGAATTGTGAACCTATAATTGAGTACCTAAAGAATATTCATACTTCTGACCTACTATTTCCATTTCTAGAAACTATTCCAAGAAAATCTGAAATGTGATCAAAGCTAACACACACAGATATTCACACACTGATATTTACAGCAGTGAAAACCTGGAAACAACCTGAACGATGGATATTTTATACAATAGATTACTACCATAGTCACTGAAAATGCTTACAAGCATTTTAATAACATGGGGAAGTACCTAAGACATAACCTTAGGCCACAAAAGCAATAAAAAAATTATATGACAGTGACAATGTAAAATATAATATAAAAAAGATTTATATTACAATCTGAATGGAAATATGCCAAGATATTAGTGTAGTTACCAAAGGGAGATTAATGTCATAGTTTCTCATTACACTATTCTTTATTTTCCATGATGGGCATGAAATTACTTTTAACATAATATAAAATTATTAAGAGTTTAAAAAAAAATAGTGTGTCTGTGTACTGGGGGAGTGCCCCGTCTTTTATTCTGTTTATTACCTGGATGTATTGCTTTTTCAATTATAAAGTAAAAACTAGAAAGAAATATACCAAAATATTATTGGTACTTACTTACCTGTTGATTGTGGCTTTATGATTTATTTTTTTCCTTCTTAATGATAGTTCCCTTTCCCTAATTTTCTTCAATAAATTTGCATTATCTCAATAATTAAAAAACAAAACCAAAAACAATCCCGGAATACCACAAAAGAAAAAGCAGTTAATAAGATAGGGCTCACTTCTAAGCAAGAGAGAGTAGTAGGCTGCTCCTGGGATATAATCCAACCAGACTAGTCCACATCAGCCTGGCACATTTACTAACATGTATTCTCCAGGTGACGGACAGATGATGGCAGACTGTTCTGTAGGCTATGCACCCCCTGTCAAAGACTCACCTCTGGCCCTCTTCCTCCTCCTCCTCCTCATCTTGGTCATGAATGAGGTCTCTGAAGGATGTTACCCTATTATCACTGGAGACACAAAGGAATAAAATGGTCTCAGGAAGGTTAGAGAAAGATACCCCCATTGTTAGTTACTAAGGAGGTAAGGACACAGAGTAATTTTTCGGGAGGAGTAGGAAGAGCACGTATGTGGGAGAAGGTTACCCACCCCACCCCAAATTTATGTGCAAAATAATGTGGCATTTTAAAATTCAAGGTGACACAGAATTGAGAAAAATTACAAATTACTATCAAGAGGTAAACTGGAATACAATTTAAGCTCTAATTGAGCTTAACAATTTACTACTGACTAGCTACTTTCATTACTTATTTTTTAAAAACTGAGGGAATACCTGTGTGCAGGTACTGAACTGAATGCCAGGACTACAAAGATGATCTGACACAGTTTTTAATCCTCGAGCTGCTCACAGGCTAAAGGCAGTGAAAGGCTAGGAAACCATCCACTATATACTATGCAATAGGGGCCATGACAGTGGAAAAAACACAAGGTGAGCACCAAGCCTCTTGTTCCAACTGGAGGTGGGGAAGAGGGCTCATCAAGAAAGACTTCCCAGAAGAACACAACATTTTTACTGAGTGCCTAAGAACTAGTGGATAGTCTGTTAGGTGGATAAAGGGTGGCACGACTAGAAGGGAGAAGGGACCAGTAGAGTATTACAGGCAAGCAGCATATGTGAATGCACAGAGACAAGAGAGAATAATGTTGGGAAAAGCAGTCAAGAAGTAGGAATGAAACGTGGGTGACAGCATGTAGGAGTAGGGGCCCATCTGCTTCTGCTATAGGTTAGTCAAGAAAAAGTATCTGTATTTAGGAAAAAAGCAGTATTGTTCAGGTGGGCAGGAGTAGTTAGATTCTAGCACAACTGAAGAGGGGTGTGAGAAAGGCTAGGGCTAACTCCCTTCCTCTGACACTGTCTTACATTGCCACTTTTTCCTTGTCTAGAACTGGCCTCAAGGAACAATCTTGGTTTTCAAAAAAAAAAATAATAATAATTTTTCTGTATTTCCTAGGGGTAAAAAGTAGCTTCCCTATAATATGAGGTGAGGAAATAATAAACCATTAGTGAGGCTAGACAGAGGAGCTGTTTACTAGGAAGGAAGCTCCACGTCAGCCTTGAAGAAAGATTTAGTTTCAAAGAGATGCTCAGGGAACAGAATAGGTTTCGCAGTCCCATCAACCAGAAATGAGAAGACAAAGACCAACTGATGTAGCCAATACACTCCCCACTCAAGTTAGGTGAGAGCAACCTCCAGGCATTCCCTGACTCTCCATACAACATAGTTCCAAATGATTCAAGTCCTGAGGTATGTACCAGTGTCCGGAGAGGCTAATTCCACTCAATAATCTCTCCAGGGGGCATTTTCCATAAATGACCAACCTAATCCAGTCTTTTCAAATGACTGTGGGTTAGTTAGGCTGATTATCTATGGGAAAAAAATCCTCTATCTCCCTATTGTTAAGTATCTTCGAATATACAATATATTTGCTTATGCAAACCATTTGCCCTAAGGGTCTGTTTATTCCCTCATTAATTCTAGAATCTGACAGTATCTAACACAGATTTAACCTAATTCCAATCCTAATTCTGCCTCCTAACCTGCGATCCTAGCTGGGCATGTTATTTAAATTCTCTCAATCTTCATCTCCTCCTGCATAAACAGAGACAATTACAGCACCCACCTCATGGGCTTTCTGTGAGCAGTCAGGGCTCTAATGCAAGTAATGCCCTTCGCACAGTGTACGGCACACTGAAGTACTCCTCTTGAGCAGTGGTTCGCAAATCGTGGTCCTTGGACCAGGAGGAACAGCATTACCCCTTGGGACCTTGTGAGAAAAAAAATTCTCAGGCCCTAACTCAGACCTCCTGAATCAGAAACTCTGGGAGGGGGCCCCAGCGATCTGTACGTTAAGGAACTCCCCAGGTAATTAGCTCAAGTTTGAGAACCACTGCTCAGGAATAATGCTTTGAAGCTAACTTATGGCTGGATGTCCTGGGTACGCTGCCAATACCAAAATATTTTGCCCTATGGTCTCCATAAATTGATAAAATGTCTGAGAAATTTCAATTTTCCAGCATCATAGCTGTATCTCCCAGACTATCCTGGCACCCTGAAGTGGCACAAAAGTCCCTTGTCTGATGACACATTCTAATTTTAATTGGGTCATTTTAGCACTATGGCAGCAAATTTCTGTAATGATGGAAATGCTGTACGTGTACTACCCAAATGGGAAGCTACCAGCCACATGTGGCTACTGAGCATTTGAAATGTGGCTAGTGTGGATGAATTACTGAATGTTTTTCATTTAACTTTAATTAAACAGCCACATGAGGCTAGTGGCTACCCTACTGGATAGTTCTAGAGAATCAGACAATGGCAGACCCTGAAATCACAGCTTTTGTTGGACAAAGAAAGTAAAATGAAAAAAAAAAAAAAAAAGAAACCTTTTGCTCAACTCTGTGCTAGTTATGGGGTGCGGAGTGCTAGACAGGGAGAGTTCATGTGACAGAAGAAGCAGTTTTGGATTCACACTGACCTGGACTTGAATCTGCTATAATGCAACTGCATGTTATTTAACTTTTCTAAGACTCAGTATCCTGACCTGTGAAATGGCAAGCTCTTGACCTACTTCCAAAGCTACTGACGGTTTTCAAGAAATGAACATAGGTGAAAGTATCTGGCAGAGGTAGTTAGATGGTGAGTGTTCTTGGAATGTTAGGGCCCCTCTCCCCTGCCTTCCAGGAGCTTACAATCTACTTAGAGAGAAAAAAATGAAGAGTTCAGGATAACACAGGAGGGATGTCATGAATGTGAGTCAAAGAAGTGAATGAATTAGAGTTGTGACTGGAGTTCTGAGGAACAAGACTGCAGTTTGCTGCCTAGTCAGGGGTGCAACAACATGCTCCATGAAGGAAGTAGGGATGGAGTTGACCCTGGAAGGATACACAAGGGTTTGGACAGGCAGAAAGCAAGAGAGGAGGCAATATCCACTCAAGTGAGAGGCTCAAACATAAAGAGCCAAAAAGAATGGGGACATGAGAGAAAACAGCGTGGTTGGAACAAACAGATTTAAGGAATAAGGAAATGGGGTAAGATTTGGTAGGTGGGCTCAGGGCAAACTCTGAAGAACCCTGAATATCCACAAGGAGAGGTACATGAGGTTCTGTATGAAAGATGAGAAGCTGGAATAAGAAACAGACCTGCACTTAAATCCTTATTTTACTAGCTGTGTGATATTAAGAAGATGCCCAGCTTCAGAGTCTTCACTTATAAAATGGGGGTAATAACCCAACTCCTAGAATTGCTGTGAGGACTAAAGAGAAGTAGGTAAAGGCTTAACCCAGTGCCTGGCACCTATTAAGTGCTCAATAAACAACTGCTGTTGTTACTGAGGAATTTAGACTTTTCCCTAAAGTAACGGCTAACCTTTTCATATCTTCGAGCACTGTGAGGATCTGATAAAACGTATGGACTCTTGTGCTAGGAAAGATACGTGCCAACACACACGCAAACTTTTGCCTACAATTTCGGGTAATTTACAGACCTTCTCCATTCCATTCCACAGATTCCACACCATCCCCTCTCCAGTAGTTCAGGGACTCTACATTAAGAACCTCTCTCCTAGTGTCAAATGGGTAACTTACCGATTGAGTGTTATGTACAACAGTGATGACATGAAAGGGGATTTAAGAAGATGGTGGGGAGAATGTAAAGAACCCAGCAATAGGCTAGGTGTCCTGCAACTGTACAAGTTTGGCTTTTCCTGAGAATGCAGTCAGCTTTTTCCTCCTGGATACAAATAATGATGTGCCAAACTATCTTCCATCCCCTTTTCTGTTGGCTTCACCTAAGCCAAGTACCGAACCTGAGGCCTAACCAAAGCAAAAGGGCCAACATGTGCAATATTTTACTGTCCTCAGTCTTAATGTTAAACTCTGTTTCCTTGGTTCTTTTACTTTTATGTGTGTTTTGACAAAATTTACTTGTTGTAGAATTAGGCAGAGAACACATAAGTAAAGTGTGGGAAAGACAAAAATGAAAGCAAGTATTAATAAAATGACATAATAGCAGCTAACATTTATTGTGTTTTAATCTCCCATATGGTAGGCACTACTATAAGTCTCATTTGACTGAGGAAAGGAAAACGGAGGTGAAGAAAGTGGAAAGACTGAGATGTTAAGCAACCTGCCAAGGTCACAAAGCTGGTAAATAGCAGAGCTGGCATTTGAACCTAGGCAGTCAGGCTCCTGCATACATCCTCTAATAAAGCACTGCCTTGATAGAACTTTGGGACTTCTGGAGAAGAGAAGAGTGAATATATGATGGACATGAGAGGCTAAGTTTCAACCATCTTCAACTCCTTACTTTTGGCATGCCAATACCCTAACAGTAAACTGGGGTGGCTGTAAAAGACTCACACCCTAGGAAAGCTATAAGAATATTAGCCATGACCCTAAAAAGTTCATCCCAGACATTAACATTCCAATGTGCCACCAATGACACCTCACAGTTTAACACCTCAATGGCAAAGAAATAACATATATGTATTCTAGGGTTGAGTTGAAACCAAAACAAACTTTTCTGGATAAAACATGTATCAGAAGGTAGAAGCAATTCTGGCTCAAACTGAAAGGGAAGTCCCAGTTCAGATATGTTTGCAGAAGGGGCCCTGCCTGCCTCCTGAAAGACCAGCACAGTTCAACTCTGCAGACCAGTATAGCAGTGAATTGCCCTGAGAACCAGGGAGGCCAAGACAGAAGATGACAAATGGGATCACTGTTTCACCTAAAAAGGTTTCCCTAATCGACTTGGGAAAGGGTAGGTTACATAGATTCATGTTCTATAAGACTTCCTTGGGCTTGTAATAGGCCAAGAGGCATCCCCAAAACATTAGAAAAGCCTCCTTTTAAAGGCACCTGGCCTAACCTTTTACCTCCAAGGAGACGAGAAAGGAAGTCCTTTGGCTTCTACTTTAAGATTTCCAGAGATAAAGAGGTCATTCTTCACATTTCATAAATAAAAGATCCTCAAAATTCTTAAAAGTAGGCTCTGTGGTTTTCCCCAGGTTTGAACATAAACCACCATTCAGGTAAGAGTCATATATTTCTTTTCAGAAAATGAAGAATTCTTGCAGGTAGTAAGTGCTGTGCTGGTCTGAAAGGAAGTATGCCCCCTAGAAAAGCCATGTTTTAATCAAAACATCATTTCGTAAAGGTAGAACAATCTCTATTCAATACTGTACGTTTGAAACTGTAATCAGATCATCTCCCTGGATGATATGATTTAGTCAAGAATGGTTGTTAAACTGGATTAAGGGACGACATGTCTCCACCCATTTGGGTGGGTCTTGATTGGTTTACTGGAGTCCTAGAGAGGAAACATTTTGGAGAAAGATCCAGAGAGAACAGCACCATGAAGCAGAGTCCACCAGCCAGCAACCTTTGGAGATGAAGAAGGAAAATGCCTCCCGGGGAGCTTCATGAAACAGGAAGCCAGGAGAGAAAGCTAGCAGATGACGCCATGTTCACCAGGTGCCCTTCCAGCCAAGAGAGAAGCCCTGACTGTGTTCACCTTGTGCCTGAACTTCATCAGCCTTCTTGAACCAAGGTATTTTACCCTGGATGGATACCTTTGACTGGACATTTCTATAGACTTGTTTTAATTGGGGCATTTTCTCGGCCTTAGAACTGTAAACCAGAAACTCATTAAATTCTCCCTTTTAAAAGCCATTCCGTTTCTGGTGTGTTGCATTCTGGCAGCTAGCAAACTAGAACAAGTGCTTACCACTCACTCCAACTTTCTCACTCAAACCCAGTTCTGCACCCCTAGGCCTGAACCCTGACAAGTTCCTCATCACTGCTGGAAGTACACTTACGTAGCAATAATTGAAGTTAGCCCTTACCTGGGGGCTGTGCCTCTGGACACTGAACTGGGGGTTGCCTGTGAAATGGTCACAATATCTTCATCCCCTCCGTCCTCATAAAAGCTTGCTAGGGCGATCTGAAACAGAGATATAATACCTTGGGACCCTTAAACAGTCCTTCACCTAACACACATCTCTTTTAAGCAAAAACGGAAAAGACATAAAGACATGGCCCACACTTACAAGACAGTCTGTGTATCCACCACAGCCCAACTATTACCTCTCTTCATATCGTCTGAAACAAATTCCACCACTAAGAGGAAAGGAAGGCAAGAGGAAAGGTTGAACTGGGAGATTCTTCTTATCCTCATTTTATTAGGAAATGTGATGCAATAAAAGCAATGTATATTTACCGGGCATTTATTTATGTGCCAGTTTGTTCTGAGTATTCTATATGTGTTAACTAATTTACCCCTCACAGAACCCATATAATTAGTACTATTATCATCTTGTTTTATAATTGATACAGAAGTACTGAGAAACCAAGTACATTGCCCAATGTTACACAGCTGATAAGGAAAGGAGGTGGGATTTGATCCCAGACAGTCTCCTTAAGGTCCTACTCAGCTCTTATAATTAGGAGTCAGGAGCTGTGAGTTCAGACCAGGTTGCTCCTTTTACTTTCTCCCTAGGGCCCAGTTTCCCAATCTGTGAAATGTGGACATCTGTCCAACCAACAATGCACACCAGAAGAGAGGATCCATTAAGACTTAAACATACCATATCTTCGCTCTATACAAAAAGAAGGACTATGGAGGTCCTTTGGCCATTTGTGATGTCTCTCACTGGCTCAATGAACAGGCATTTATCTATCATTCACTTTGCACAAAGAAATAAGACAGAGCACTGACGACTACAGAGATGAAAGACACGTCTCCTGTTTTCAAGGTCACCGACAGTGTGTGGTCACAAGATACAACCAGCCTCTGAGCAGACAGTGTGCTGCTGCAAGACATGCACTGGACTGGGATTCAGGAGGCTTACATTCAAGTCCTGAACGCACCAGGAAAGTCATGTTACAGGCATGAACCCTTCTTTCCCCATCTATAAAGTGAAGCAAGTGGGCTTGATGACCCGCCAGCCACAACACTGTGTGCGTCTAAGTCTTTCAGGGAGAAGCCACACTTTATATTTCTGCCCAGCACAGGGGCTGCATGCTTATTGTGTGTCCCTAACAGGGCACGATGCTTTACCTATCTCTTTTATGTTTGGGAAGAGAGGTAGAATGGTGGAGTCAGGAGACCCAGTTCAAATCTCAACCCACTACTTACTGGCTATGTGATACTGGGCTGTTATTTGCCCTCAGAGTATTCAATTCTTTATCTATAAGATAGGACTAATCTTTGCCTCAGAGTGTTATAGTAAGGATAAAATGAAACACGTAAAGTGCCTGGACCATGGTGGTTAAGAACTTAGGCTCCAGAATTAGGCAGAATGGAGTTCGAATACTACCTCTTCTACTTGGTGGCTAGCCAGGCCACAAGTAACCTCCCTAAACCTCGGCTGCCCAAGCAAAGTAAGATTAAATGACATAAATCACATAAGGCAGTTTAACAGCGCCTGATGCCATGGTAGGCACTCAAATATTACTCAGCATCAACCTAAGACATAGGCTCGCCAAGAACATTTATGCAATTCTCTCTACAATAAATGACTGAGTGCCTATGATATGCCAGACCTTGCTTTAGGTGAGCACTGGGGATTAAGCAGTATACAAACATCCCTCCTTCGTGGAACTTAATTCCTCTGAATTAATCAAGTATTTAATGAGTACTTTGTACGTGCCTGTGAACTGGATGGTTAACTCCATTAAGCTCCCATTCTACAGATGAGTTAACTAAAGCTAAATAAGGTGAGGAGGCTCCAACCTCGTGCCACCTCCTCAGAGGTAGTTTCTCCCACCGATTAGATGGGATGGGGGCGCGGGCCAACACCTGGGACCGACTTCTCTCTCCACCAGCAACCCAGAGGCGGCAATGGAACTGAGCGACCACCGTGTCCCAAGGGCTGCTCCACCCGGGAGCTGGTCATTCGGGCCGGCCGGCCTCCAGCCGAGACGCGACGCGGCAGCCACGCCCCCAGGCGGCCCGACTCCACGCGGGCCGCCGCAGTGCCCAAAGCCTCGCTGACCCATCAGGGAGAAACAGGCTCGGTAGAGCAGGTCCGGCCCGGGGCTGGCTCGCGTCCCCGCACACCCAAGCCGGGCCGGCGAAAAGAGGCTCCGGGATCCCGTGGCCAAGGTGTCGGGCTCCGGCGGGAGCTCGGGCCGCAGGCGGGCGGGGATGACTGTGCGCTTCGGCCGCCGCGAGCACACCGCACCTGGGGTCCACGCCCCGGAGCCCCGAGCCGGCCTGGAGCGACCCGTACCGCAGCGATACCTGCAGGTCCCAGCCGGCCGACTCGAGGAAGAAGCGAGCCCGGTCCTCCTCGGCGCCCGTCACAGCCACAAACTCCCTCAGTGCGTCCTGCCGCTCCGCCGCCATTTTCGCCCCGTGCGTCTCCCAAACCGCTCCGGCCACCGCCGCAAAGCCCCAGACCCGCCGCCGCGTTCCGCCCGCCGGTGGGCCCCGCCCCGCTGCTAGGTGTTAGCCCGCAGGCCCCGCCCGTCCGGTGCTCCGCGCAAAACCTTCCGTGCAGGAAACCCTGTCGCTCTGCGCCCTCTGGCGGCCGCGTTGTGTAGACGCAACCTAAAGGCTGGAGTTGGCGCGGGGTGTGTGCTGGGGGTATGGGAGAGGAGAGGAAAGAGGAGCGGGGAGTCTTTTCCACGACCCTGTGAAATGAAGGAGTCCTGAAGAAGTCAATTTCAGAATTACACCTGCACTCCTCCCATTTCATTAATTTATTCATTCATTTACTTGATCAAATGTTTACTGGGCAGGCCACGGTGGCTCAGCAGGTTAAGTTCTCACCTGCGATGCCAGAGACCGGGTTTCGATTCCTGGTGCCTGCCCATGCAATAAAATAAAATAAAATAAAAATAAAACTTTACTGTGCCACCCAAGCTCTCTGTTCTCTTCCAGGGCTGGGATATGGCAGCAAACAAAACGAAGTCCCTGCCCCCATGTTGCTCACATTCTAAGAAAATAAATAAACTGACCTCGAACAACATGTTATTCCTCTGTTCAGCATCCTTCCATGGTTTCCCATTTCTTTGTAAAAGCCAAAACCTCATGGCCTGCCCAGCTCATGTAATCTGCACCAACATCCCATTGCATCTCCTGGCTCTAGCCTCATTGGCTTCTTTGCTGTTCCTGGAAAGTTATAGGCATGCATTTGCCTCGGGGTCTTTGCATATGCTGATCCCTCTGCCTAGAAGACCTTTCTCTCTACCACTGGCAAGAAGCTCCCTCATTTTCTTCAGTCCTCTGTTTGAAGGGCACCTTCTTGAACACAATCCTATCTTTCAGGTCCACAGGTCCTGGGAAGTTCTTCCCTTCCTCTTCCCTTTACCAGTTCCTGCTCATCCTTCAGTTCTCAGCTTAGTTGTTCCCTCCTCAAAGAGGTATGCTTAGTTCTCCAGGCTCTGGTAGGCATGCCCCTGTGCACGCCCTGTGATGCCATTTTAAGTATTTGCCTCCTCCACCTGTGGAGAATCTCCGGGGCAGGGACCTCACCTGTCTCAGTCACTATGCATGTCCAGCATAATTCTGTGTTCTGGTTCAGGGCACAGGCTCCGCTCAGATAGCCTGGGGTTGAAACCCAGATCTTACTGCTTGTGTGACCTTGGGCAGATGAGCTCTCTAAGCCTCTATTTCTTGATCTGTAAAATAGGACTTCCAAATTACCTACCTTAGAGGGATGCATGAGGATTCAATGGCATTTAGGAATCCCTCAGCAAATGTTAGCTCTCGTTGTTATTTATGTGTAATCTGCGTAGTTGCTGCCATTAAATAGCCATAGTGACAACTGAATTGATGAAGGAAGGAATGAATGATTTGTAGAGCATCTGTACATCCAGGTGGAGATCAGCAGCTGAGGACAAGTATACAGGGAAGTACCTAAGCCCTGAGGTTGTTGAGCTGAACACAGGATGCAACCCAACTTCAAGTTTTCCATAAAATGGGTGCCTTTGTTCTGAGCGGAAATGGCCAGGGCCCTCAGACCTGCGAACAGGAAATGGCTGCAAAGCCACTGCCCTGTCCTCGTGGTGTGGGCCCGTCACAACCTGGCACGCTGGTCTCTCGCTCTCTCTGGGCCTCAGCATACATTTGAACAAGCTGGTGTTGAAGTTTCTGAACCTGGCTGTCACCCCTTCTTTGTTTTTGTGACCCTAGGGAAAGCCCTTTCTTAGGTCAGGGGATGCTGACCCTCCAGGGGCCACCCTTCAGCTGCCTGACAGCTAGTACTTCCTGAGCATTGCTATTAAAGACTTAAATGGACTAACTCACGTCATCCTCATGATAACCCCATAAAGTGAATTCTGTTATAATCATCTCTATTTTACAGATAGGGAAGCCCAGACTCCTAAGCTGATTTGAACCCAGGCCATCCTGCTGCTCTTCACACCACACAACCTCATCTCTCTGTAGTAGTTGGGTTCAGGTGTCAACTTGGCTAGGTGATGGTGCCCAGTTGTTCTGCTGCTGTGGACCTAAGTCATCAACATGTGAATTTCATCTATCCCTGATTACATCTGTGGCTGGCCAAGGGGAATCCTTTCACAATGAGTGAGGCTTCAAAGGAGAAGTCAGAAGACGGAGCAGCAGCTCTGCACAGCTTCCAAGGAGCTCAGTGTAGCCCAGCACAACACAGTCAAACCCAGACTTTTGGAGATGCAAAAAGGAATGCCCCAGAGAAAATCATTTGAACCCAGCAGCTGGGAGAGAAGCCCAGCAGATGTTGCAGTGTGCCTTCTCAAATTAGTAAATTTGTAACTATATAAGTCCCCTTTATAAAAGCCAATCCACATCAGGTGTATTGCATTCCAGCAGCCTTAGCAAACTAAAACACTCCCATCTCCATGGCTGGTAGGACTATGGTTGTCAATTCACACGTCTGGTTCCTGGAGGTGGCCCCCAGAGGCGTCTTCAGATTATCTGACTAGAGGAGTTTAGGGCACAATTTGATTGGAAGGAGATATAAGGGTGTGAACTTAAAACTATTTTTCCATAACACTTGTCTAACGGTCCATAACAAAACTGGGCAGGTGGTGGTGATTGTGGCTGATGTCACACCTCCAGCCCCACCTCACCCTCTCCAGCTCCACACCCAGCCCCATCTCCAAGTTCTACCACCATTACCACCTCCAGGTTCACCCCCCCA
>PVIY010019291.1:0-30739 GCA_004026745.1 Myrmecophaga tridactyla
GGATAGTAGGTATGGTCCCATGGGTGAGGTCAGTGGGGCTGGGTGGGGGGCTGAGTGAAGGTGAGGCTGTGGCTGGGGGCTTGGCAGTCAGGGTCTGATTCCCGCAGCCCCACCCACCATGCTACTTATTAGTGTGACTATGGGCAAGTCACCTCATCTGTGACCTGTGGCACCATTGCTAGAAGAGGATCAATGCCCTTATGGAAGAAAAGCCCTTAGAAGTTTATCTGGCACCCATAGAGCCACTGGGTGGGGTGGGGTGCCTGAGCCAGTTGTTGAGGTCTGGCGCTGGCCTGGAAAGGGCTCCAGATGGACCAGGGCTTGGCTTGCCAGTCCCCCCGAGTCTTGTCGGCTGTCTCACCCATGTCTTTCTGCCAGAGTGTTCTGAGTGAGCCTGACCCAGGGAGCCAAGGCCAGTGAGGCTGGGAGCTCCAGTGGGGCAACCCACGACCTGTGGCAGCTCTGGAGGCTGTCGTGGACCGCCTTCTGGAGTTGTCTCCAGGCTTGGCTCCCCAGGGCTCCCTTTGGCTCTCTTGTCCCAAACACTTCATATTCTATCTCCCAAGATGAACTGCAGTTCCCTGCCCCCTGCCCCCCTCTTATCTCCCGGTCCTCTTAAGGGGCATCCCTTCTGTCTGTCTGGGATGCTGGACCCTGTTTTTCAGTTGGTGAGCCCAGCTCAGCCCTCAGGGCTCAGTTCACATTTTCAGAAAACCTCAGCCCCTGCCAGGCAGTCATTGCTTCCTTCAGTCTCTGCTCTGTTGCCAGAATCTGGCACAGCGCATGGTACACGTTCAGCAAATAATTGTGTAATTAGCACACAGTCCTCTAATGGAGCTGCTTCACATCTCTGTCACCTCCTCCCTGCGAGCCCCACCGAGGCAGGCTCTTCCTTGAGGTTGGGGTTGCTTGCTCGGAGGTCCCGGGACACAGAGGAGGTGCTTACTAAAGATTTGCTAGACTCAGCCAAAGGTCATCCCCCTCCCCAGGCACCGATGCCCCCTCCCCCTCCCTGGCCTAGGCTGGGGCCCCTGACGGGACATCCACGTGCTGGGCAGGTCTCCCTGGGGCAGCCAGCTGAGGTTTGCCCCAGCAGGTCTTTGGGTAAGAACTTGCACTTGAGCACACTCATAACAAATTAATTCTGTTGTGGAATTCAGGCTCATTCCCATTACTCATTTTTGAGAAAATTAAATATCTTGATATTTGCAATAATTAATTGAACAGAAAAGTGGAGATCGCTATGCAGACGACTGGGCTGAAGCTGACAGTTTTAACTCCCATGGTCTGGGGCTTGTGAAGGCGAGTCCTGCTGGAGGGGAGGTGGGCCAGCCAAGGCGGAAGTTCCTGGGCATTTATAGGGGAGAAAGGGCTGATGGGGGCACTGCTCGGAGGGTGGGGCCTGCCCCTGGTCGTGGGGAGCCCCATAAAGATGCCTCACGCTGAACCAGCCTGGGATGGAAGGGTCCCAGCGGCTAGGGCCAGCCGGAGGGTGGGGCTGGGGCCTGTTTTGGGGAAGGACTGGGGCGGCATCACTGCGGGGAGGATGGTGTTAACAAGACACCAAGGCCGGTGCCAGGAAGACAGGGGGCAAGCGGGCTGGAGCCCAGAGTGGGGGGAGAACAGAAATCATGGCCACTGGCTGGGGGTGCCCAGAGTGGGCCAGGCTGAGAGGTGAAGAAGATGAGACCAGGGCTCAGAGCCAAGGCTAAGGGTGGTGAAGATGTGAATGACTTCTTGTCTAGTGGGCCTCTGGGACCTTGGACCCCTTATGGAAGGGTAGACAGCCACCATCTACTTCAGCTGGGTGCTGGACAGCTTCATCTCTCCAGGGCCCTGTTGCCTGAAATTCAGCATCAGACTGGGTCTCACTGGGTGGTTTTGTAAAGAGATGATGGCTACTCCACCTGCAGGACTTGGGGTGCTGGAAGGGCCTTCTTTGGGGGCTCTCACCTGGCCAGCCAGTGTGGTTTGGAGATGCTCTGGGGAAGGAAAGACGATTCACACCCTTCCAGGTGGGGATCCTTGCTTCAGACCCGCCTCTCCTGCCGTTCTGTGCTTTGGGCTCCCTGACTCCCATCCATTGCTTCTGGATGAGGAGAGCTGAGGAGGGCTGTTTGGCTGCCTTGATGCTGCAGCATGAAAACTCCTACCCTCATCCTTGCACATCTGGCAGGTAGAGAATCCTGACCTGGCACAAGCCCAGAGCTGGGGTGCTGCTGGGAGCATCTGCAGCTCCTGCCTCTGCTTGAACTCTCCTCCTGGTCAGCACAGTCCGCAGGGGACCAGTGGGGTTGTTAGAAGGCCTTTCCTTCCCTGGAGCTGAAATCTGCTTCTCGTGGGTCCTGCATATGTTCCTCTAATGAGGGCACAGGGTTTTGGCCTCTGGTCACTCACATCCAGTCCCTAGAGTCTCACTCAGGACCTGCCTCCACCTGCAGCCATCTCTGCCCTCTCCTCTGTGCACCCCTGCCCTCCTGTCCCATTGGTCACATGGCTCCCTGGTGCCTCTGTGGGCCAGGCCCCATTCTGGGCAAGAACCCTGCTCCCAGAAGCTCAGGTCCCAGTGGGAGGGTGCACTTGGCCAGGGAAGGGGTGCATTGTGTGTTGTGATGCAGACTTATGGGCCGAAACCCAGGTGGCCTGAGCCAGCTCTCCCCAGCTAAGGGCTTTAGGAATGAGACCCGTTCTGAGTCTCAATCTCTGCTTCTGGAAATGGGATACTGTCACCTGTTTCCAGGGTGGTGGTGAGGGCAGTATGCAGTGCTCATGACACAGCCCCTCACAGAAGGGTTCGTCTTTCATGCACCCCCTTCTCTTGTTCATTTTTGTAACCTCTGGTTTTCTCTGGGCTGGGGGACTTTCAGGGGAGGAGGTGCAGGGGACTGTGCCATGCTAGCCAGCAGGTGGAGTGGAAAATTCTTTATGAATGAATCTTGCAGAAATGCCCCAGGGGCTTCAGGGTGGCACCACGATGTGCCGCCCCTCCCTGGGCGTGATGGAATGCGCCATGTGCCTTGGCTCACGCCATCCCTTCTGCCTGGGTATCTTATTGCCTTCCCCTGGTGACAGCCCATGCTATTGAGGGTGGGCTCCCCAAGAAGCGCTCAGCCCTGTGTCTTGTCCTCTCAGGACCTGGGCTGGTGCCGCTGGGGGCAGATGAGGGCTTTCTCTGCCTGCAGAGTTGACCTGCAGAGTTGAAGGCAAAGACCACACAGGCTCTGAGCTCCAGGGTGGGGTGGCATGCAAATGGTGACGGTCACCAAAGGCCTACTGTGTGCTTAAGGACTTTACACATACCATATCTGCTCATTTCTACAATGTGGCAAGGCAGTGAGGGCAAGTTACATTTGCAGATGAAGAAATTGAGAGGTTGAAATACTGCCTACGAGAAAATATTTGTAAACCACCTATCTGATACTGGACTTGTATCCAGGACACATAAAGAACTCTCATAGCTCAATAATAAGAAGACAAACCCAAAGTGAAATGGGAAATGGATTTGAATAGATTCCTCTCCAAAGGAGATCTACAGATTGCAAATAAGCACATAAAAAGATGCTCAATGTCATTTACTGTCAGGGAAATGCAAATCAAAACCACAATGAGATGGCACTATGCACCTGCCAGGATGGCTCAAATAAAAAAGACGGACAGTAATGAGCATTGCGAGGATGTGGGACAACTGGAACCTGCAAATGCTGCTGGCAGGAATATACAACGGTGCAGCAATGTTGGAAAACAGTTGAACAGTTTCTTAAAAATTTAAACATATACTTAACCGTATAACTCAGCAAATTCATGCCTAGGAATCGACTGCAGAGAAATGAGAACATATGTTATACAGAGACCTCAGTCTTAGTTTGCTAGAGCTGCTATGACAAATACCACACCATGAGTTGGCCTGCAGTTTGGAGTTTAAAAGTTCAAAGTCAAGGTGTGGGCAAGGCCATGCTTCCTCCTGGAGTCAGGAGCCTTTTGGTGACGACAGCCCTTTATATGGCAATCTGTCTCTTCTCTCTGGCCTCTCCCAATTTTTCCTGAATGCATCTGAATTTCCTCTGTTATGTCTCAGTCATATGGATTGAGGCTCATCCTGGTACAGTGTGGCCATGCCGTAACTGATTATATCTCCCAGAGGCCCTATTTACAGTGGGTTCATGCCCACAGGAATGTGGATTCAGGCATGAATGTGTTTTCTGGGGGACGTGACTCAGTCTGCAACAAACTGTTCACAACAGTGTCATTTGCAACAGCCCCAAACTGAAACAACCCAAATGTCCATCAACTGGTGAATCAATTAACAAAATTTGCTTTGGCCATTCAGCGGACTATTACTCAGCAATAAAAAGGAATGAACAACTAATAAGAGCTACAACATTGATGAACCTCAAAATCAGAATTTTAAGTGAGACCAGACACCGAAAGACTCCAGTATTGTATGATTCCAATTTATGTGAAATTTCTAGAAAGGACAAAACTGCAGACACAGGAGGCAGATTAGTGTTTGCCTGGGGCTGGAGATGGAAGCTGGGGTTGACTGCAGACAGGCAGGAGGAAGCTTTATGGAGGTGATGGAGGGTCTAAAACCAGATAGTGGTGATGAGTGAACAACTGTAAAAATTTGCTAAAACAAACAAACAAAAAACCAACAAAAAATTGCACACTTAAAATGGGTAAATTTCATGGTGTATAAGTTATGCCTCAATAAAGCTGCAGAAAACCCCCACAAAACACATTGCTGAAGACCATACTGTTGGTAAATGAGAGCCTGTGGCCTCGCCCCATGCTACCCAGGTAGGGACAGAGAGATCAGCCTTGGGCAAGAGGAGAGACATCTCTGCCCTGGGGAGGGGTGGGGAGCCCCAGGTGAAGGTGTGGTTAAGTTTGGCATTGGACGGGGACCTGGGAAGCTGAGGGCCTGGATTTTCAGGGAATATATGTGTGTGTGCATGTGTTGGGGTGTGAGAGTGGTTGGACCAGGGTGAGAGGGAAAGGTTTGCCCATGAGGTCTGGCTTTAAGGCAAGGGGGCTGAGTGGCTCTTGCAGCCTCAGGCCCCCCTTGGAAAAGCATATGTGCATGCATGTGAGTGGAGCTATTTTCTCCCCTCCATCCCGCCTTCCTCCCTTGGAGGTTTCTCTACCTCTATTGATTTGCCCAGTGGGTCCACTATTCATGCATCTGCAGGTAGCCAGCACAATGCTTTTCCCTGTGGACTGCATCTTGGCTCATTAAAGAAGCCCTCAGCAACCTGGGTCTCTAGAACGCCTTGGATTTTACTGATGGGCCCAGAGTCGGCTCCACCAGCTACATTCTCACTCTCCTGTTCCTGTCGTTATCATTCCAAAGTTGAAGACAAGCTTTGTATTTGTTGCCTAAATATTTATGGACTACTGCTGGGGTCAGAGGACAAGGGCAGCAAGTGAAATTAAAGATTTA
This sequence comes from Myrmecophaga tridactyla, assembly GCA_004026745.1. Lineage (NCBI taxonomy): Eukaryota > Metazoa > Chordata > Mammalia > Pilosa > Myrmecophagidae > Myrmecophaga > Myrmecophaga tridactyla. The sequence continues at coordinate 5,441 of PVIY010019291.1, forward strand.
CATTGCAATGCCACGTTGAGTGGGTAGGTGGGTGCAGGGGCTTTGACTCGTCTTCTGGATTGCTCAGAGATGAGGGTTTTCTTTTTTCTTCCAAGAAGCTTAGTTTTTATATATTTTGGGAGGCAAATGCATGAAATTTTCATCTGTTGCTTCACGTTGCATCTTCGTAAGTTGTTGGTTACTAAGCAGCGGTCAGGCTGGAGGTGTGCAGACATCTCTGTGTGTTGGGGATTTAGGAGAAAACAATTACTTTGATTTGCCATCAGGCCTCTGCTTGGCTTTTATTCCATGGCCCTATTGGGGAAGACGGCCTGTTTTATAGTGTGGGGAGCTGAGGCCCTTGTGAGATTCTAGCGGGGAGCATAAGTGCAGGATTGCGGAGAGTCTCAACAAATCTGCTGGCGCCTAGTCTGGGGCGATTTCACAATGTGGAGGGAAGGGAGGCTGGTGCCTTACTTCTGGATCACTCAAGAAACAAGGAGAGAAGGGGCACCCTGAAAGGGATCATCGAAGAGGGGTTAATGAACAGACTTTACAAAAGCGTGGGCAAGACTAAGGCAACCAACTAAGATCCATCCAAGTGTTCTAGCAAGTTCGGGGAGCTGTTACTACCCCTAGTGCTGAAAGAGCAGTGGCTGGGAAGCAGGAATGCAGCCATAGCCCACCCAGCGAGGAGGGAGCCAGAGCAATAAACACCTCACCTCTCCGCTCCCCACCCTCTAATCTCTTTCCTGCGTCTTCCACTGGCCAAATCCCAAAGGAAACCAGAGGGCAAGGAAGTCTGGTGATGCCATCCACTGAGGTCAGCCTTCTAGAGCAGAGTGTGGAGCTGCAGGAGCCAGTGGTCTCGGGTCAGATTTCCTAGTAGTAGAGTCTGGGGCAGGGATTGGGGTATGGGTGATTTATTGAGGGAAACAGGTTAGAAAAAGGGAAGGAGCCAAGCAAGGATGTGGTATCCCATAAAATCTAGTCTTGTCCTAGAGACACTGGAACAAGGGGCCAACCTCTTTGAGCACCGTGACTGGCGGTCCTTGGCTGTGAGCTGCCCTGGGCATGGGAGTGGGCCACACCTCCAGGGCAAGTTTCGCCTCCTTAGCTGGGGACAGTCGGCTGGAGAAGGGGACAGCTCCTTAACACTCAGAGCAGCTGGGATGGGGTGCACTCTCCTATAAGGGGATCAGGGTGGGCTGCTAAGCACCTACTGCACAATCAGAGAGCATCCTCCAAGTCCACAGCATATGGCTTAGGAAGAATGGATGTCCATTAAGAGGGGCAGAAGCCCAGCCCCTTACTTCCCAGCTATCTCATCTGGGTAATTAACCTGAGTGCCACTTTTCTCAGAAGTTGTACCATACTGGGCTGAGCTGATTGTAACAGAACCAGAGCTTCCCTAGGTGACAGATCTCCCTCTCAAGGTGGCCAGGACTGTTCGGCTCTCACTCAGACACTCCTGTCTGCCATTTAGGTTAGTCGTTGCTTCTCATCCACCTGCCATGGACAGAGATACTACCACGTCCCATGAAAGTCTGGCTGAAGCACTCCTTGTAGTTATCCTGAGAAATTACCCTGAAGGGTTCCTGCTACTGAAGTATTTTAGATGAGGATATTTGTCAGAGCCAAGCATTAATAATCAGCGCTGCATTTTTTTTTCAATTAGGGGAGCCACATAAATGTGGTCCCTCCAACTTTTTAACTCTCTGGAAAGCTGGAAGTTGCAAGCCACTCGGCTGTGGGAAAGTGTCGGGCTAATCAGTTCCCATTCACATGCAAAGCACTCGCTTAGCTGAGTTCATCAAAATTCAGTCGTTTCTTAAAAAAAAATATTTATAGACTTTCACTCTCTGCAAAGTACCGCACGGGAGACAGATAGTGAAAAATATAAAGTGTTAATGCCCTGAAAGAAAGCCTGTCTCTGAGCCCTGCTAAGTGCTCCCTATTCTTTGAGAAAAATGTAAAAGTGGGCATTTATACTAGAGCAGCTTCTCCTTCTCTCTACTAAACTCTTTCCCTCTGCTTATTCCAACTGCTTCTCGATGTCTCTCTCCTTCAAAGTCTGGTCTGATATATCTGAGTGGCAATGGTAGTCATTGCAGGGGGAGAAGCCTGGATGTATCCAGTCCTGCCTTAGCCATGCCCAGCCTTGTGCCAGGTCTCAGATGTATAAAACATTGAATTACATCAACTCTGTTTCCATTACAGGGAATGGAAAACTGAGGCTCAGTGAGATGCCGAGTGACAGCTTGAGAACCTCAATATGTTTGTTCCTGAAGGAGTCAGATTCCAGAGCGTGTGGAACTGGAGTTGCTCAGCCCTTTTCACATGACCCCTATCCAATGGGTGCTCTATTACTTGGGGGCGCATCCTGAGAAATTATCCCGAGGAGTTAATTCCCCTCAATCACTGTGTTTTTGTACAAAACAGGGAAGCTGAGATGCAGGCTCTCGTGTACGCTTTTCTCCATCCTTCCTTCACTCTCTAACAAGGTGCCTCCATCCTGGGGAGGGAGAAACAGTGGCAGTGCAGGTACATGGTGGGGTTTACACTGCACTGCCCACTCGTACTCTCTCCCTCACTCCACAAGCATTATTTATTGAGTTTGTTCTGCGTGCCAGCCATGGGGCATCGTGGTAAGAGAACCTAGACCACCTGGGAAGGCAGACTGGGAAATCTGCACTACTGTGCAGGGTTTGCTGGTGAGGAAATGAAGATGGGGGTCTTTAAGCACAGTGGGTGGGCAAACAGTAGGTGCTGGTCAACATCAGGTATTTTATGACACCCATGGATAAAAGCTTCTGGCCCTTGGCAAATGGCCTTCCTCACTGCCACCTTCCTTGGTAGTGAATACCCTTCTGAGACATAGTCAGAAAGGTTATTCTTCCTATTTGTCAAGCAAAGAAACCAAGACCTAGAGAGTTACCTCAGCTCCAGTTGTGTTCTTCATGCAAAGCTTCTGATGTGCTCCTTGGACACCCACCTGGAGATGGTCTTTTGTGGGCAGTTGTCAAGTGGGAGAATGGTTGGGCGTTAGGAGCTCTGTCACTGCCTTGGTCCTTCCACCCTGATGGCTGGACCAGGGTCGTGCATGCAGAGCTGGGGCCTCTTTCCTGGGTGCGGACAGAAGGGCTATGTCCTGAGCCCTTGGAGATGGGTGAGATTAAGAGGGTGTCTCTGACAGACCAGGAAGTAGCCTGGACCCTTTCTGCCACTCTCCCAGGAGATACACTCTTCAGATTTCCAGGTAGATGAGCTGTGGCAAGCCAACTATTTCCATTTGGAATTTGAAATTGATTGTGGACAACTTTGACATGTGTGTCTCCTGCTATTTGCAAAGTGTGAATTGCAGGCCCCTTCTGGAAGCTTGGCTGGGCAGGCAGCATCTCCTCTATCCTCAGCTATTACCACTGATTTCTGGGTTGGCTGGAGCCAGGGTTGTGTTTAAAGACCTTGGAAAAGGCCCCATGCTGAGAGGCTCAGGCCTCAGGAAAGTCTGAGGGAAACTGGATGGCAGCTTGGCCAGAAGTGGAGTCACCTGGGGCCTGTCATTGTCCACCCCTTAGGGCACAGATGTGGGTATGTGCCACTCGTATACCAATTCATAGACCATCTGTTGGGCCCCTTCCTGCCAGCTCTGGGTGGGGGATGAATAAATGGCTTAGACATGGCCCTGCTTCAAGGAGCAAACAGACCACAGTGGGAGGCATTTCTAGGGACATAGAGGAGGGACCTGGGGGGAAATCAGGGAAGAATTGCCAGAGGAGGTAATCACTTGGCAAATTCTTAAAGTATGAATTGGAGTTGATAGGGGCCAGGGGAGAGTTCTGCAAATATAGGAAACAGGATATGCAAAGTTACAGTGCTGCGATGTGCTGCCCTGTCATCCTACATCCTGTACCCTAGTGGCTCCTAGAAGGGGTGAGGCTCCCAGCACCAAGGGAAACCAAGGGCAGCTCAAGAATTATTGGTATGCTTGCCCCTACTTGCAGACTCATTGCTTCTTCTGTGAAATGGAGCTCATGAAAAAGTTTCCTGAAGGGTGGTTGTGAGCATGACAAGGGTCAAGTGGGGACAAGTAGTGGCCTCTCTCCTCTGTCATTCTTGTTATTGTTACTTCCTTAACTGGGGTGGGGTGGGGTGAGCAGAGATTCTGGGATGGGGCAGGAACTTTAGGGTGAGGCCAGGCAGAGTCGGTCTCCAGGTTTAGAGAGCTGTGACAGGCAGGGCTTTGCCAGGGGTCAGTGTGGAGGGAATGGGGTGAGGGCACCACAGGCAGGGGCCCGAGGTTGAGGTCGGGAGTTGGGGCATCTGTCATGCTCTGATCCTGGAGGGGAAATCCCTTTGTCTCTTGCTGTGGCAGAGTGGTCGAGATGCTATCCTTTGGTTTTGAAGAGACCTTATTCCAATACAAGAAGGCCTTAAAGATCATTCCTTGAACTACTGACTCTTAGTGTGGAGTTGGTTGTCAGGTGAGTGCGAGAGGAGAGGGGAGACCCATGAGCCTATTTCTGAGAGTTCAGAGTTCACCCAGCTCCCTTGAGGGTGTGTGGTCTCCTGGGGTCTCCAGGCTTTGCTCTGGGCTGCAGCTCCTGGGACACTGTCGCCCTTGTTGGGCATTGGGGACCCGGTAGAGTGACTTTGCTTCTGGCCTTGGCTGAGTCTCTCATATGGTGCTGACACCTGGAAGCCCTGAGTTTCCCGGCCAGGGTGTCAGGTGGAATTAACTGGCAGCAGGGCCAGGTGGGTGTTGATTGAGGCTGATTGCTGGGAGGCAGCGTCTGCAGGCTGCACAGAGCTATTTCCAGCCACTCCAATTGTATCAAGGAGGTTTAATCTTTCTAAGTGCTTTTGTGTTCTGGCAGCTTGGAGTGAGGGTAGGGTGCCAAGGCCAGAGCAAGGTCAGACTTTCCCTGGTAATTAGCATTCCCCTCTCCATCATCCATCCACCCATCCACCCACCCACCCATCCATCCACTTATCCACCCACCTATCCATCCATCCATCCATCCATCCATCCATCCATCCATCCATCCATCCATCCATCCATCCATCCATCCATCCACCCATCCAACCATCCATCCAGCCATCCATTCTTCCGTCCATCCAGCCATCCATCCATTCATCCGTCCATCCATCCACCCACCTACCTAACTATCCATCCATTCGTCTACCTACCTATTCATCTGTCTCCCTACCCACCTACCCATCCATCCATCCATCTACTCATCTAGCTACCTACCCACTTACCCACCACACACATTCACATACACACACATACACAAACACACACATCCATCCATCTATCCATCTTTGTGTCATTCTTTCACTCATTCATTCCCTCCCTTAGTGTTTACTATGTATTTCCCACATGCCTATACTATCTTGGGACCCCGGATCTGGGCACAAGTGAGGCATGCCTGGCCCCTCCAGAAGCTCAGAGTCTCACAGTGAGACAGTGCAGTGAGTGTGCCATGATAGAGGCAAGCTTAGTCATTGAAGGAGCACCTGGCCCATCTTGAAAGGTGATTCCTGCTTGAGCTGTGTCATGGGGAGTGAGCAGGGACTTTACTGTTATACCAGAACTGGGAATTGGTCTGACGGTCATCTATATAGAGGGCCCAGCATGGGTGAAGGCTCAGAGGTGTGAGGAAGGGTCACAAGGAACAGGAAGTGATCTATGTGACAGGTGTGTGAGGGGCCGAGGGCAGGAGTTAGGAGAGACTGGAGAGCTGGACAAGTTTCATCCAATGAGGGTCTTATCAAACATCTACCAAGGCCAGGTCTTGGAGTGGCTGGTCCTATGGGGATGGGAACTCCTAGTATTTTTTTGTTTTGTTTCAGTGCGTGTGGTTTGTGTGTGGTGTGTATATGTTGTGTGTTGTGTTATGCAGTGTATTGTGTTTTTGGAGACAGGAAGGTGGAAGAAAGAACATGAATTTCTGCTTGGGAGCCTGGACACTGGAGTCCCTCATTCCAGATGAGCTCAGTAAGGAGCTCTCAGAATCACTTCAGGTTTTGAGCCAACCCTTGCCTCAATGCGGGCTTGCTGGTCGACCTGCCCCGCCAAAGGCCCACCCTTCACTTCAGCTTCTGCTGTCCTCCAACCTCCTTTTCTTGACCCCACTGTTTACCCAGGGCTTCTCTTTCTCCAGGCCCCAGGAAGCTCTCAGGCTTCTTCCCCAGTGGAAAATAGCTGTGGTTAGAGCAGGGGGCTGCACCGAGGTCCAGGGGAAGCCAGGGAAGGTACAACATAGATGCCCCCCCTCTCCTAGGCAATTCCATGTGCATCTGGGGCTGCTGCTTTTTCTGAGCTGAATATGCACAGCTCAGGGTGTGCTCCTTCTCCAGTAGATGTTTGATAATGCAGAGAAGGATAAACTGTGGGGTGTGATGCCTGCGCTGGCAGGGCACCCGGCATCAGATCAGGGAGAATGGCAAGGCCAGGCACAGTAATTCTCCGGGGTTGTCTTGAGGTGACCTTTGGCAGCTCAGCTTTCTAATTAGCGTGTGCAAGCTGGATGAGCTCAGGGAGGGCCTGCATCTGGTCAAGGGGGTTGCTTCTCAGCTGAGCTTGCTCCTGGAGTTGCTTCTGGAGGGAGCAGAGAGGAGGCTGGGCCTTGACTTGGTTGCTGCCCTCTCTTCCTGTGAACACCCTGCTATTCTGAGAAGCACACACACAGTGCGAGAGAGTGTGCTGGAGTGGACTCTGCCTCCTGCTTCAAAGACTGTCTCAGGAAGGTGGCTCTGCTAGTGGCTTTGCATATATGTAAAACCTGCATGTGTGTGGTATGTATGTGTATTGTGTGGTGTGCATGTGGCATGCAATATGTTGTGTGTTGTATATGTTGTGTGTTTGTGTGTGGTATGTGTTGTCTGGGCTGTTTGTGTGTGGTATGTTTTCTGTGTTTGTGTATATTGTGTGTGCAGAGTGGTATGTGTCGTGTGTAATATTGCTGTGTGTGTTGTGTTTCGTGTGTAATATTGCTGTGTGTGTTGTGTTTTGTGTGTGTGGTGTGTGTGGTATGTTTGTATGTGTACGGTGTGTTTGTGTGTTGTGTATTGCTTGGTGTGTGTGGTGTTTGTGTGTGTTGTATATATGTTGTGTGTGTTGTGCTTATGGTGTGTTTGTGTTGTTGTGGTGTGCCTGTGGTGTGTGTGGTTTGTGCGTGGTGTGTATATGTTGTGTGGTATGTTGTGTGTTGTGTTGTGCAGTGTGTTGTGTGGTATGTTGTGTTGTGCAGTGTGCTATGTGGCTATGTGTGTTGTGTGGTATATTGTACTGCTCAGAATAAGCAGGAAGGAGGCACAACAGATCCACAGGGGCAGACAGACCCCCTCTTGCCAGGTGTTTCTGAGGTTCTCCTGGGAGGCTCTCTCATCATCATCTTTTTTTGTCACTCTCTTCTTAATACTCATGCTTCTGCCCTGCCCTGTGTCCCATCAGTCCCCTGCCCACCCACCACAGGGTCTTGATGACTTCATCAGGCAACCTTAAGTAAACCAGGTTTAAGTAACTCCAGAGCCCCAGGTCTGTCACATGGGATGGTGGGTCCATGAGGTCCCAAGCATTGACTGAAGGCTGACCCTTGCACACACATTCACAATGTTTACTGAGTGCACATCAACTTTATGTCATTATGAACTTCTCTATCAAGGATAATAAAAGGACAAATGTAGGAACCATTTTTGAAAATTAAAAAAGGTCCTGTGGCTGAAAGGGGAGGGGAGACCTCCAAACCATATGGACAGAAGCTTAGGAGATCTTTCTCTTGCTCTCCCTATATGGGACCTGGCAGCGTGGGGCGCCTTGGTCTTTTTGTTACCCCTCCAGGGAATGGTGCTTGGGTGAGTGTTGCCTGATGTGTCCAGGGCGGGGCCATAGCTGGGACCCCTGCACCCCCAATGCATCTTTCAGAACTGGCTGTCTTCCAGCCATCAGCCCTCCTTCCCTGCTGAAAAATATGCTTTGAAGAGTGCAAATTGCAGTAAGCAATATATAGTCCTCATCTGAATATGATTACGCTTAAATACTATAAACATTCTGATTGTCAGCCTCAAGTTGTGCTTCCCTTGGTGTTATATCCTTTTAAAAACCACTGGAGAAGTCAGCCATTTAAGGCAAAAAAGTATTAACTCCCTTCCGGGCAGCTGCCTCTGCTGCCATGGCCCCAAGAAATGCGAGTGGAGGCAGCATGTCGTGAAGACAGCCCTGGCTGGAATCTTACTACTGTGTGACCTTTGGGCCCTCAGACCTGTCACCGAGCTCTCCTGGGCCTCAGTTTCCATCTTGTACAGTGCTGATAGTTGTGGCGCCTACTTACCGCAGTCCCCGAGAAGAGTCAACGGCATGCTGTCTTTGACACTTGCTCAGTTCACTGCTGGGCCTCGGAAGGAACTGGGAAATGCATCTTCCTTTCCTTCTCTGCCCAAGGTCCTCACCTAGAACGCTGCAGCCAGAGTTCTGTTAGGCAAAATCAGTACTTTCCATGTGAAACGAGTTCTCAGCATCTCGGCTTGGTCTGATCCTGTGGCTTCATTCACTCATTTAGTAAACATGCCCCAGGCACCTGTGCCTTGGGGACTGAAATGATCTCGACAGGCTCCCTGACCTCCCGCAGGGCATAATCCGGTGGTGGAGACAGAGGGTCAGAATAGGTGACAGTTCTTCCGTTCCCTCAGCCGGCCAGCAGCATCCTCCTTCAGTCAGTGCTGTTAGGGTCAAAATAGATCCAGAAAGTGGACCTGTGGCCTTGAGTGCGTGTTGGAGGGGAGGTTCTAGAGGGTGGGGGTCTTGGGAGTCCAGGAGGGGGTAGGAAGTGAGGAAAACTAGAGCCCAGTTGGTGGGGGCATGTGCCCAGGGTGAGTGCAGGAAGGTCTCCTTTCTCTACTGTTACTTAGAGTATTGGCTTCTCTTGCTAATCATCAGCTGCTAATGGTTCTTGGTCTTCACTTGCAGATTCCGCGCCCTCACCAGCTGGTTCTGTCTTTGACAGCTGGTTCTGGATCTTCACTGCTGATTCATGGTCTTCATCTGCTGGTTCTTGGTCATTAGCTGCTGGTTCTCGGTCTTGACCCACTGGCTCTGTGTCTTTATTTTCTGGTTCTTGGTCTCCACTTGTTGGTTCTTGGTCTTGACCTGCTGGTTCTTGGTGACCACTTGTGTCGCTTGGTGGATTGAAAATAGCAGGGCCTGTGGAGTCAATTTTGCTTGGGTGTGAACTCAGGCTCCCTTTCCTGCTTGCTGCCTTGGACAAATGACTTTTCCTCTCTGTTCCTCACTGTTCTGGTCTGAGAAGTAACCTTGGAATTGTTAGGCAGACAAGTAGGGAAAGCGGCCAGGCACATGAAATTAAATACCTCCCTTGGCCTGTCTTGCCTGTAGCATCATTGTGTTTGTGATGGGTCCCAGCGGAGGTTGTCACTTGCTGCCTGTGGCACCTCAGTGGACCCTGGAGAGCAGACCGAGGCATCATTGTGTTTGTGATGGGTCCCAGTGGAGGTTGTCACTTGCTGCCTGTGGCACCTCAGTGGACCCTGGAGAGCAGACCGAGGTCTGCCCATTTCCGTGGGCCTCTGGGAGGTAGGGCCTCTGGAGCTGAGCTGGGCTGCCCTTCATTGGAGTGAGAGGTCACCATGTAGAGGGGAGCCGGTGTTGAGTAGCACAGAGTCCAATCCAATATCTTCAGAACCTCCAGGGATCTTCCCAGCCCAATTCCCTTGTGGCTCCATGGCCTGGGGTAGATGAGAGAACTGCCCACACAGGCAGGAGAACTCCTCTTTTGCCCAGGGCAGCAGTGTTTGTGCACACTGTGGGGTGTCTGCATGTGAGCTGGCTTGTTGTCCAGAAGGGGTTGTTTGCTCTGAGTCTGGGAGCTCTGTGCCAAGTGGGCTCCCCCACCATGGCCTCGGAGAGAATCATGACATGCTTCTGGCCTGTGCAGGATGCAACAGGATGGCCCGTAATGGCTTAGCCTATGCCCTGTGTGCTCAGGTCACTTCCACCCATCCTCCTGGCTCTAGACTGGGGCTGGGGCTCTGGGTGCTTGGGGCCTGTTCCCAGGCCTGACCTCCCCCTTGCCTCCACTGTGCTTCTTGTTCTGGCTGGCTCTGCCCCTATTTCTGAAATGATCCTGTCCCCACATGCCCTGTTCCTGCCAGGGTGAGAGGAGTCCTTGGCTGTAGACGTCTCAGGGCCTCTTTCCTAAAGGCAAGCTCTGAGCAGGCCTTACCTCTGCTCAGCAACACGTCAATGCTCCCTAGTCAAAACAAAGCCCCTCAGTTGAGTATCAGAGTCCTCTGCTGTGAATGCCACTGTCCCATTGTATCCCTCTCCTCCCAGTGTGGGTTGGGCCCTGGCTGGTAGTTACACATCCGCTGATGCCATGGGACCCAGCTGTGGCTCCCACAGGATTGCTATCCTGGGTTGCCCTCCTTTGGGCCCCCTTTTTATCTAGGTCCTTGCCCAGCATCAGCCCCACTGTCCAACGGGAAACCCTGTTGCTACTCAGGCCACAGAGACTGCCTGCCCTGTGCCTCCTACCTGACATCCCCTGTGAGACCACCTGATGTCCACTATGAGGTCCCCTGTGGGCTCTCCTGACGTCCCTGTGGGTCATCCTGACATCCCCCTGAGCCATCTTGACATCTTCCGTGAGCCCTCCTGACATTCCCTATGGGTCATCCTGACATCCGCTATGGACCATCCTGACAACCCCCATGGGCCACTCTGATGTCCCCCGTGAGCCCCCCTGATTCTCCTGTGAGCCCTCCTGATGTCCCCTGTGGGCCCTTCTGATGTCCCCTGTGAGCCCTCCTGATGTCCCCCGAGGTCCATCCTGATGTCCCCCCATGGGCCACCCTGACATCCCCTGGAGGCCATTCTGATGCTCCGTGTGGGTCATGAACTATCCCAGCTCCTGCCTGGGTTCCCTCTAGACCATGTGTGTCCTGGCCTGGGGCATATCTTCAGCATTCCTCTGTTCCCAGCGTGAGGCCTCCACCTGGGTATATAGTAGGGACTTGGAGATATTAGTGGTGGGCTCCAGGAGCAAGTATGATTACTTGGCTTCCAAAGCATCTTCTTGACACTTAATGGGCAGTGCACCCCCATCCTGGGGGTGGGCACTGACCCTTCAGTATTGGAGTCAGAATTGTTGGCCTGATGGACTGGGGTCTCCACTGGGTCTCTGGGGCCTTCTCTCCTCAAGGGGGTGGGCTTCAGGCCCAAGCCTCAGTCCTGCTCTCAGCAGGGACAGACCAGCACAGAGGGCTGGATGGGCTCAACTCCAAGCTGCCTTGGGCTGTGGGAGGGAGTATGTGCTGGCACCCCTGTGGGGAGAGGCCTGTTGCCTGACGTTGAACTGGTGAGAGCAGCTTCCCATTGTGTCCCAGTGATGGCAGGAGGGGCAGGGCCACAATAGTTCTCTGCAGCACTGTCCACATTGTCACCTGCTGCCCAAGGTGCTGCGGGCATCCAACCCCAGGCTGGGTGCTAGGAACAGAGAGGTGAGCCAGTGCTGGCCTCTGTTCTTTGGGAATTCAGTATAGGGGGTGACAGAGACCCACAAACAATGAGACTGTTCATACTGCCACTGTGTGTAAGTCAGAGATTTGGAAGCCTCTAAATCTCTGCTGTGTACCTTGAGCCCGGGGATGCCTCCTGGAAATCAATGGCAGGCCATGCTGAAGAACTAATGAAGTCAAGGTCCCAGAGGGGCAGAATGGAGACATTCGCTCACCTCTAGTTTTTCCTGATGGTGCTGCTGGCTGAAAGATGACACTTGTTCCTGCTGCATAAATCCCTGGGGTTGGGAGAGACTGGAGAGTCCTAGGCTCAGCAGGCAGGCACCCACACACTTGTCAGCTCCTGTCTGAGCCTTGGGGTGGACCTGGGGCCAGGAGACAGGAGCTCTTGCTGTGTGTGCACCAAGCATTGTTCTAAGCTCTTTATATGAATAAGCTCATTCACTCCTCAGGACAACCCTGCAGTGGGGACCTGAGGCTCACGGAGGTTGAGTGACTTGCCCAAGGGTACACAGGTCTAACAGTAGGCCTGCCTCTCTCCTGGGCCACAGCTCTCTGGGTTTGAACCCAGGCTCCCCTCACCTTGGGCCTCTACCTCTGTTCCTGTGGTCAATATGAGGTAGTATGGCCCACATCCCAGGGAGACCACGGGGTGCAGTGATTAAGTGAGTGGCCTGGCATGATGGTCCGTGAAAGGTCTCCCTTCCTCTTCTCCCACTGGATGGAGGTGCTCCAGGGCCATTCTCCACCCCACCCCCAAGAACTGTCCCAACCCCAGCCTGCCCTGGTTGGGGCTACACAGAGGTGCCCTATGTCCTTCTCGTATCCCTTCCTCTTTGTCTGTGTCCAGGGAACAGTAGAATCCCTGAGGTCATCCTGTGCAGCCTGGGCATCTGTCACTGCCCTCTCTGAGCCACATCCTGCTTCATAATCACTACCCTTTGGAACCAGAAGTTTTCAAATCTGGCAGCTTGGCTGTGCCTTCCCTCGCCAGCTCCAAGACAGCACTTTTACCTCTGCTCAGGTCATCACCATCTTTTCGCACTTCTAATCCATCCCATCTTCCTAGACAGAATGAGATGAAATGAGTTGCCCAGGGCCCGCTGGCTCATCCATGCAGGCATTGGGTTCTGAGCCAAATCTAGGACCAAATCCAGCCCCTTCACTTGGACAAGGTAGAATTTCCCATTTTCTCATTCCTGACCCAAGTCCTGATTCTCTGGATTCCTCATTGTTTTAATTTCTCAGCTGCTAAAGCAAATACCATAAAATGAGTTGGCTTAAACAATGTGAATTTAGCATCATGGTTTTGAAGCTAGGCGAAGTCCAAAGTCTAGGCGTCAGTAAGGCTATGGTTTCTCCCTGAAGACTGGCATTCTGGGTGTGGCTGCTATCCAATCCTTGGTCCTTGGCTTTTCTGTCACATGGCAATGCATGTCGCGTCCTTGTCTCCTTTCTCTTCTGAGTTCCATTGACTTCCAGTTCTTGCTTCCGTGGCTTCTCTCTCTCTCTCTGTGTGTCTGAATTTCATCCTGTTTATAATGGACCCTAGTCAACTGGATTAAAGCCCAACCTGATTGGGGCCACACCTTAACTGAAGTGACAGCTTGAGGAAGTCCTGGTTACAATGGGCCAACACCACCAGAATGTGGACCAAACCAAGAATATGTCTACACTGGCGTACAGAATTTAATCCACTGCACTCATTTACCAGTAGCACTGGTATTTCAAATTACCTCCTTAATGCCTGTGTATCTGAGCTTCCACCTCTTCATCCATTCAGCCAGCATCCCCTGAACATCTCTGAAGCAGGCCCTGTGTATGGAGATTCAGTCCCTCTTCCTGGGACCTTAAATGATTAAGCATTAATGGTAGAACATTGATAGACCTGTGCTAGGATAGAGCACTCTGGGATCTGGAGGAAAAGGAACGATTAATTTTGTCTACAAGGGGGAAGTTAAGGAAAGTTCTGTAGAAGAAGAGACATTTGGGATGGATGTTGGGGGATGAGCAGGAATTTAAAGGCTGAGAAGAGGAGGAAGGGTTTTTCAGGAAAAGGGGACTAGTATGTGCAGAGTTAGAGTAGAACAGGCATGGTGACGTGGACAGAGAGCATGGGGCCTGTGAAGGTTGGAAGATAGCCTGGTGCCATACTGTGTTTGTGAGGAGGGGGTTGGGGAGAACGCACAGATTGTATTTCGACCTCAGGTAGTGGGGAGCATGGCAGGTATGTCAGCACAGACGCAAGTTTAATGTGAATGTCAGTCTGTAGAGTGGAGAAAGAAGATGTTGGAGTCTGGTAGACCAGTTGGCTGATGAGGGACACAGGTGGGATACAGGGGGTAACTGTGGGGACACGAATATCCAGAGGCAGGGTAAAGAGTGCCCTCTAAATGCTGAGGGGTTGACAGAGTGAGGACTTGCAGGCACCCAGGAAGGAGCAGTCAGGGTTGGAGCTCTGAGAATGAGTGTTTCAGGGAGGTCCCCTGATACTTGGCTGCTTTCGAGGTTCTCCAAGGTGATCTGCCATGCAGGCGTCCCTGGGACCCGTCGCTGTCCTGATTTCACTTTCACAGTGTAGGCTTCTGAGTGAATCCCGGGCCCAGGAGCCTGCCGTTCCATTGGCGGAGCAGTAAAAGTCATTAACGAGGAGCTGGAGAGCTATAAATAAGCGCGTGCGTTCCCACCCAGTGTTTCCTGTGTTTCCAATCTGCAGGCGCAGGGAATCAGTTTTGATTCATTAATTGGCAGAGGGATGAGACCCCAGAGAGCAGTATGGTGCCGCCAGCTCTCCTTTCCCCTCCCACGTTGGCTCCAGGTACCCCGTCTGGACCAGCCCTCTGTCTACAGTCCATCTTCTAATGGGACTCCTATGCTCAGCTCCCGCTAGACCAAGCCTGGGGCCAAAGGGGCTTCCTAGCCTGTGGGGAGAGGTGCAGATGAGACACTTAGAGGCAAGAAGGAGTGACACCCACCACATACCTTGGGGCCCAACCCCTGGGCCCTGGCTTATGTGGAACATCATCACTTCCTTCCTTGTTGTCCCCTTGGCTCTTTCAAGTTCTCAGTGAAACCCTCCTTGGAGTGGAGAGTCAGCTTTGTAAGAAGCTCCCCTACTTTGATTCATGATCATGGGATAATGGAGGCAGAGACTGGAGCCAAGAAATGCCAAGGGTCTCCAGCAGGCCCCAGAAGCTAGGTAGGGGCAGGAAAGGTTCTCCCCTTTGTCTCTGTGTCCAAATTGGGGCTCACCCTTATCTTAACCAGTCACATCTTCAAAGGCCCTATTTCCAAACACTAAGACTGGGGTTAGGACTGGAACATGTCTTTATGGAGGGACACCATCCGACCCTCAAAATCACCCTGCCATAATGGCTTCTGGTCTTATCTATGAAGATTGAAGCAGGGTCGTTGGTTGCCTTGAGAGAAGCCCGGGAGGTCTGAGGAAGACGTGGAAGTGAGGCGGCGGACCAGGGAAGGGCATGAGTGGCAGCACAGAGGAACCCGTTGAGGCTGGTGACCAGGATTCCACAAGTGTCCCTGAGTGCCTGGAGTGTGGCTCTCCCCGAGACTCACTGCCGCTTGCCGATGGGTGCCGGGAAGGGTGTGGTGACATGCTGACCTGCCGTGGTTGACCTGGTTGGGATTTTGAGCGGCAGTACCAAGGAAGGCGAGAGAGGCAAGTGAGGCATGGACAGGGTCAGCGATGGGGAGATGGCCACGAGGGGTGGGGCCCCTGAACTGGGCAGGGAGGGAGGAAGATGATGGACAGGAGATGGGATTGCAGCTCTTGGGGGAAGTTGAAGGGCAGGTGAAAGGTTACTTAAGCAAATACTCTGAAGAACATTATGCTGGTCAAGGGCCGGTCCTGTGTTTGGCAGGGAGGCAAAGCCCTTTGGGATGCCTTTGATGGTGGGTGTGGGAAGGGGTGGGCACCCACAGGGAGGCCAGCCGTCTGTGCCACCCACCCTTTACTTGCCTTCTACAGCCCTGCCACTCACCCCCACCCCCCATTTTATGGCTCTGTTTACCTTTCCAATGTCTTAATAAAACATGAAAAAAATATTTATTCTCCACAGATCAATAATTTACTGTGAGTTATGACAATAGTAAATTTGGTCAATTATTCATTGCCTATAAAGTATTTATAAATGCTACCTTAATTTAAAGCATTGGCCATCAGAATTCAGAAATTAATAAGGCCAATGTCAGTTTAAAGGAGGAGAGGAAGGGCACTGATAACGAGAGTGGCCAGGGGAGGGTGAGTGGCCGTGGCTGTTAGAGGCAAGATGGCTGGAGCAGGAGATGGTTCCGGGAGCCTGTGATGCAGGAGCAATCCTTGGGAGGACAGAGGGGCTCAGGTCCTTGGAGCTGGCCTGCTGGACTCCCTCAGACAGAGGCCGTTTCTTCCCAGGCAGGGCTGGGCTGAGGCCAGGTCTTCCCCGAGCTCTTTCTCCCTTCACCTACCTGCTAAGGCTGGTGGAGGCTTGCCAGGCATCTCTGAGGCAGGGGCCCCCTATGCCTTGTCCATCCAGAAAAGTCCATTAAAAGTTAACACACGAGCTGCTGATGGAGGGGGCTTGTGGTCTCAGGGTAGCAGGGGCCACGCGAGCTGCCCTGGTCTATGTTGGGACCAGGTCTGGTCTTCCAGGAATGGTGAGTGTGGGCGTGCCTGGGTAGTAATGCTTTCAGGACCCTCTGAGCCTGTGCTGGTAGTGGTCGGGCATAGTGAGCAGGTGGCACCGGCAGGAACTGTGCTTCTTTTCTACCACAAGCCTTCTTGGGTATCACTTCCCCCAGCCTTGGCCGGAGGATTTTCCAGAAATCCCAGTAGGGATGGAGAAGATAGATCCAAAGCAGAGCTCAGAATGAATCTCAGTGTCTCTGGGCACTTGTCTTACCTCCAACACTCACCTGAGGCCTTGAGTGACCAAAGGAGCCACAGGTTTGCCTTTGATGGAGCTTTCCTAGCTTCCCGCTTGGCTACAGTTTCCCTGGGAGCTGCACTTATCTTGAAGCCACTCTAGGAATTTCCATGCAGGGGATGGGTTGGGTAGTGCCGATTGCAGAATTCCAGCCTCTGTCCCCTGCTAACCATTGTCTCTTCCCAGGGCTGGTGTAAAGGGGCCTGGTGGTCTGGTTTGGCTACCCTCTTTGTCCTCTTGCTGCCTGACCTTGGCCAGGCTCCCAGGTCTCTCTGGGCTTCCGTGTTCCCACAGGGACCTGAGGTGCACCAGATTAGCTGTTTGCTAACATACTTCCCAGGGGAAGCTGCTGGGGATGTGATTGTGGGGGCCACATCTGGGAATGTTGGCTGAGCCCCCAGCTCCTCTCATCTGGGCCAGGCCCTGAACTCTGGCAGCATCTTTCCTCCCAATACCTGGGAAGCTGTGGGTGGTCCCCTGAAAGCTTGGCAGAGACCTTGTGCTCCCCTGGGTCCTGGAACCTGGGTAAGAGGGTTTGAAGCTGCCCCTTATGGTTCATCTCTACCTCCCTACTTTCCCAGGTGGTGAGTCATTCTGCAGGGGCCTCATCAAACCATCAAGCTTGCATTGTTGTAATCAGGAAAGAGAGAGATCAGCTTCAGGACCATATGATATTGGAGGCAGAGAATTATAACAAAAGCTGTTATCTTCCAGCAAGCCGCGAAAACACCCTCTGAGCACCAAGCTGGAGAGGCAAACGGCAGCGGTGCTACAAGCCGGGTGACCTGACATGCATTTTACATACAGAGATCTTTCATGGAAAGCACACGGTGGCCCTGCGAAGTGGGTGCCATCACCTTTATTTGACAGCAAAGGAAACAGGCCCAGAGAGAGAGAGAGAGAGCCCACCAGTCACCTGAGACCCCACGGTGCGCCCATGACAGGCTGGGACCCCCGCTGATGCTCAGAAGGGGGCGTCTCCCTCCGCACCCTGTCTGCATCTCTGTTGTGTAACTTCCTGCCCCTGCGATGATCATGTCACCTTGATTAAGCTAATAGCTGATATGGCTTTGATCTGATGTATTTTGATCTTATTATTTCCATGTTAGGAGCCTCCAAATAACCATCATTTCTGTGGTGCCCCAATTAGCAGGCCATTCACAACGGATTGGAAATTGACTTGCACCAGCCTCTCCATTAGCGCCTGGGAGAGGCTTCCAGCCTTAATTACCGGCCCTGCTGGCAGAGGCCCACAGCTTGGGGAACTCTGGGGATGGGGTGGGGTGGCAGTGGGGGTGGGGGTGGGAAGGGGGTAGGGGGAGGAGCTCAGGGGTGTGGTGTGAGGGGCGGTCAGCTGTACCCCATCCTCAGGTGACAGCAGCAGGGATGAAATTGCTCTTGATTGAAGCACCGAGTGTTTCCTATTATCCCAGGCATGGCTTTGATGCAGACGTTGCAGTGATGGGGGAGGCTGGGATGTTCAAAGAAAGGGGCGGAGAGCGACATTTATTTAGCATCTGTACCGTGCCCGGTCCATGTTCTATGTCAGTGCTCCCATGGGCGAGGCCAGATGGATTCATATCCCCTTTTTCTAGAAAACAGAGGCTTGGAAGGGAGACGTGCCCACAGCCACACAGCTACTGACCAGAGGAGCCGCTGCCGGAACTGAGGTCTGTGAGTTCCAGCGCTCTTTCTGCCTCCTGCCCACTGTGCCCCTGATGAGGCCAGGCCCCCCCCACCCCGAGCCCCCACCCAGCCAGGCACTGCCTTGTCACTGAGCACATTCCCTGCTGTTTGGCCTCAGTGTCTGTCCACACTGTCCCCTGCCCTCACCCATCTCTGCATATCTAAACCCGTGTGATGGTTAATTTTATGTGTCAATTTGGCTAAGTTTCAGTGTCCAATTGTTCAGTTCACCACTTGGCTAGGTATGGCTTTGAGGTCTTTTGTAGATGGGATTGACATCTATACGCAGCTGACTTTGAGGGGCTTGCCCTTGATAATGTGGGTGGGTTTCATCCGATCAGTTGGAGGCCATAAGAACAAAAGATAGAGAGTTGCATAAAAAGAAATTCTGCCTCCAGAGTATACCATGTGCCCTTCTCTGAGTTTCCAACCTGTTGACCTCCCCCATGGATTTTGAACTCAAGGCTACAATACCACTCTCACTAGAACTTCCAGTCTGCCTGACCTCAGACTTGTCAGCTCCAGACTATCTCTATCTGTCTGTCTGTCTTTCTATCAATCTGTTTGTCTGTCCGAACATCCATCCATCCATCCGTCATCTATCTAGCCATCCACCCACACGTATATTTTGTTGGTTCTGTTTCTCCAGAGCACCTTTACTAATACAATTCATTTTTTCCTTTGAGGCCCTGACCCCAATTCTATGAGAGTTCCCTCCACCCCCATCCCCAGTGAGCCCCAGGGAGTTCCTCTCTCCTTTCTCATGGGCCTCAGCAAGCCCGCCTCGTGCTGGGTGAGACCGGGTTGTGGGGTCTGTCTTCTCCATAGATCCTCAAAAGAGGGACCCGTGGCCATTCTGCTCTATGCTCCAATAGTGCTCAGCGTAGGAGTTTGTGCATAATGGGTGTGCTGTGTGCATGCATGAAACGTAGGGTAGGAAAGGACCCAGCAGCACTGAGCACTTGTTGAGGGCATGGCCCTGCACCGGGTGCCCATGAGAAGGTCATGCTCTAACCGATGAAGACACTGAGGTTCAGAGAGGCTCACTGCTTTCAGAGCCCAGTGGAGTGTGGAGCAGCATCAGGGCTCACGGTCAGGAGTTAGGTGACGACCTGGGGGAGCAATAGGCTGGGCCATGCCGAGTGGTAGTGACAGCGATGCTGCCGTGATGGCTTGTCTTCACCACCACAGAACCTTTGCTTCTAGTGTTGTCTCTTGCCTTTTACACGGGCCTGCTTTTTACCTGGTGAATGTATAATTTCCAGCCCTGGTTTCCACTTAACCCACATCCTAAGTGTTTTTACACTTGAATGGCATCGTGGAAAGGGACTGGCCAGTGTTCCAGGCCAGCCCTGCCTCTATAGGGTTGCAGGGCCCCACATCCTCGTTGTCTATAAAATAGAGACAGTATCGTCCACTCCCCATGAATGTCATGAGAATAAATGTATAGACAGTGCAGGACACAGAGAGAATCCTCCCAGAATAGTCATTCCTCCTACATAGCTTATCTAGCGTTGGTGAATTTTTCCCGTTTTCTAAAGACACTGAAGATTCATGACAAGAGTGTTTGGCAAGATAGAGATAAGAAGGAAAACCTCTTCTAGGCTTCTTACTGAGATATAGTCCCTTTGAACATTTTGCTATATTTGCTTCTAGTCTTTCTGGCCAGTGTGTTGATTTTCATTTAATTGATATCATAAAACACATACAACTTTGTATTATTTTCACATAACTTTTTTTATGATGAGCGCTTTTCCATGCTGTTGGAGTACCTTTATAAAAAAAAATTTAAAGGCCGAATACACTTTTCATCAAATGGAGCATTTCCATAGCCATTCATCTATTGGGATCTTTTAGATTATTCGCAGTATTTCAAGAGTATAGGTGAGTATCCACTGATAGTTTTTGGATCAAACCCGTCTCCCCTGGTTTGGATAGATGGTCACAGTGGAATAGCTGATCTGACAGCATGGCAGTGTCGAGGCCTCCACCAGGCTTCGCCGACAGCACGTGCTGGGTATGGGACATATCCCAGGGCTTGATGTCAGGTAGCAGAGCCAGGCACAAGCGACGTAAGGGAGGGCTGTGATGGGGGAGTGCGGGGTGCCGTGGGAACATATGACGAGGAGCTCTTCGTGGGTCTCGGGCCCAGGGAATGCCCTGGGAGAATGTCGAGTCTTAGCCTTGGGGCTTGCTGTGCCAGGGCTGCTAGAGCAAAAGACCACAGGCTGGTCGATTTAAACAGAAATTTATTGTCTGGTTTTTGTAAGCTGGAGGTCCCAAATCAAGGTATCAGCAGCCATGCCATCTCCAGTTTGCAGCCTTCTGGTGGTGGCTTAATCTCTGCCTCTGTCATCTGGCCATCTGTCCCCTCCTGTCTCCTCTGCCTCCTCCTCCTCTCTCCAGGCTTTTACTGACTGCCTGCATCCGAATTTCCTTTGCTTATAAGGACTTCAGGCATACTGGATTAAAGCCCACTCTGATCCAATTGGGCCTCCTCATAGTAGGATCTTCAAAGGTCCTATTTACAAATGGGTTCGTACCCACGGGAGCAGCAGTTCGGGCTTGAACGTCCCTGGGGGCCAGGATTGATCCCCAAAGGCTCATGTGATCGATTCAAGGGGCTGAAACGTGGGCATTTGGCTGGAGCATGGGAGGGAGGGGGATGGGGAGGAGCATGAGGCTGCAGGCCCCAGGAGCATGGGAGGCGTCCTGGGCAGCTCGCCTTTATCCCCAAGGGGGCACCCAACCGAAGGGCCTTAAACAGGAGCGTGACACGATTGGATTTCTGTTGAGGACTCGCCTTGTGCAGCAGGCATGGGAAGGGGCCGGAGCATCTGGGTGCTTGCGTGGGAGTTCCCGAGAGAGACCTCACCGTCTCTTGTTTACCCACCCCCATCCCCTCACCTTGCACTGGGAGCCTGAGGGTTCAGCAGGGAGACCTGCCGGGCATTTCAGTGTCTAGTCCTGCTCTGGCTCATTTTTGAGCAAGATGGGTGCCCCCACGCGGGATACAGTGAGCTCGTGGACAGGCCTTCCTGTCCCTGCGCCTTCCCGGCCTCCCCCTGCCCTCCAGCACTGCCCTGCTTCCCCTGCACCTCCTCTTCTTTCCTGGCCTTGTCTGAGACCTTACACAAACCCTGGGGCTCTCCGCCAGCAGAACTGCGTCGTCAAAGTGGTTCAGAAGTCTGCCGTGAGCTGCAGATGGCTTGCTGACGTTCCTAGGCTGTGTTTTGAAACTGCATCTGCTTTGCCCCGTTTCTGCCCCCACGGAAGGCATTACTTAATAAACGTTTGCCTCAAAACGCGTGCAGCGGATTGCAGTGCCGGGAGGTGGGTCTCTCTGTTAATCGGTCGGATGCCTGGAAGGTGAAAGGATGTGGCTAAAAGGGGCGGCCAGCACAGTCACTGGGTGACCTCAAAGGACAGGCCGAGCACATCAACCCTGGAGGGGGCCGCCGGCGCCGCAATCTCCCCCGCCCACCGTGACCGCCCCCGCTGCAGGAGTGCCTGCCTTTGTTATTGTCACGTGGATTGACAACATTGTCGGGTGGATTATTTTGAATAATCACGGGCTTCTGGAACCAACTGCTTCCTCTGGGGCTTGACCCACTATTTTTATGATGTGAATCAAGTGGACTTGGTTAGAAAGCCTAAGGCTTCTGTCCTCTTCTTTTGGCTTGCAATCAGGGGGCTTGCGGGTTAAGCAGCTCCCCTGGCTTCCCGATGTAATTCATTCCCTTCATTTTTCTCTTTTTTACATTTTTTTTTGGGGGGGGGGTGCATGATCCGGGAATCGAAACCGGGTCTCCCACGTGAAAGGCGGGCATTCTAACCACTGAATTACCCGTGCACCCGAAACATTCCCTTTATTTTAAGTCAGTTGAGTTCAGCCAGCAATGGTAGGGTACACAGTGTGTTGTTGGGGAGACACAGATACCCAAATGCACCCTCTGCTCCTGAGGGTCCGGACCAAAGCCGGAAGCAGGGCGGCTAATTCAGCAGCTCCGTTTGGGTATGTAGCCGAGGGCAAAGGCTGAACCTCCACGCCTGTGTCCTCATCTGTTAAATGGGCGCAAGGAGGTGAGGCCGGGCTTTCGGTGAGACCCATGGGAGGGCACGTCTCGGCCCGGGGTGGGTCCTTAGCCCTGGGGGGGTGGGGGAGGCAGCGACCCTCAACGCCCCTGGCGTGCGCTGTCCCCATGCTGACCGCCCCCTCTCTCTCCCCGCCTCTTTCCAGCCTGTGACCTCATGACGCAGGGGATCTTGGCGTTGGTCACCTCCACGGGCTGTGCGTCCGCCAACGCCCTGCAGTCGCTCACCGACGCCATGCACATCCCGCACCTCTTTGTGCAGCGCAACCCGGGGGGCTCGCCCCGCACCGCCTGCCACCTGAACCCCAGCCCCGACGGCGAGGCCTACACACTGGCCTCGAGGCCCCCCGTGCGCCTCAACGACGTCATGCTCAAGCTGGTGACGGAGCTGCGCTGGCAGAAGTTCGTCATGTTCTACGACAGCGAGTACGGTGAGTGGGGCGGCCGGGGCCCCAGCGGGGGACGGCGACGTGCTGGCCGCCTTGGTCGGCTGAGCAACCCCCCATCCCCCCACCCCCACTCTGGTCTGCGGCTGGGTGGGCCCCGGGTGGGAGCCCCAACCTTGAGCCCTGTGAGTTGGGGCGCAGCTGCGTAAACACATCCGCAGGCCGCCGCTAGAGTGGCCTGGCAACACCCCCTTAGCAGGACAGCTGAAGTTGGAATCATCATGGAGTTTTCGATACAATATAAATAAACTGCTGGCAGGGTCTCGCCAGGCTGTGGACAGGCGGCAGTGGGGGCGGCCGGGGAGGTCCTCCAGACCTCCCCTCAGAGATTTCCCTAGAGTTGCCCAGCTTTCCTGCCTCCTCTGGCCCTGATCTGCCTTCAGTTGCAGGATCTCAGACCAGGGCAAAGGTTGGCGGGAGCAGTGGGGAAGGTTAGAAATGGCTGGGACAGGCCCTGAGAGTCTCTGGGCCGGGCTGGGGTTGGTGGGTCCAGGAGCTTTGTGGGCATGGCTGTCCACGGCCTCTTTGAAACCCCCCTAGATGGAAAACTGTAATTTGCTTGCAAAGAAGCCACAAAAAATGGGTGAGAACTAGCTCCCGATTTTCTTCTGTCTGCTCTGAAAACAGATCAGTTGTAGGCATGAGATAACACGGTTTCCACTTTATGTGGTTTTTTTTACTTTGTTTTGACACCATTGGGATCCACATGCGATTAGGAGAAATAATTCTGAGCACTCCCATGTGCCTGTCACCCAGCTTCCCTAGTGGTGACACCTCACATAACTCGAGTGCAATAGCACAGCCAGGGTTGGACGTGGATATGATCCCGGCACCTCTTTCAGGTTTCACCAGCTTTACATGCATGCGTGTTCCTGGTTCTATGCAATTTTGTAACATGTGGATTCACATCACCGTCACCACAGTCAAGATACAGAGCGGTTCCCTCGCGAGGGACACGCATGCCACTCTTCGATTGGCACAGCCTCCCGTGTTGTGTGTTTTTGAAGGATGTGAGGGTCTGGTGAGGGTCAGCAGCCCCCTGCCTGGGGCTAGGATGGAATGGGGTGGGCCCTCAGAAGTCCCACTTTGTCTCTGGGTGAAATGATTCCTCTGCCAAGAATGTAACTAAGAAAAGAAATCAGCATATGTTTGCATTTGCTTAAACACTCTGCCTCTCTAAGGCTGGGATGTTGTCCTCCGCTCTTGAGCAAATATGCTGTTTGGAGTCTTCCAGGAAGAATTGAAAGAGCAAATAGGGGCTGTGCTGAAATAAAGATGAGGTGGTGGCGAGGACAAGGGAGGCTGGAGGCTCCAGGGACTGGAGCGGGACACTGGCCAGGATTGGCCTCTCCCTCTCTTCCCCGCCCCCGGCTCCATCCCTCACCCTGGGGGTGAGTTGGAGAGCTTGTCCCAGCCCTGGGGTGCCCGCAGTGATTGTCCAGGTGCTCGACCTGCCCTGGAGAACCCTTTAGGAGGTGACCAGGCTGCCCTGTGGCCGGGCCCTGTGGGGAGGTGTGGACCCTGCCAGGGCTGGAGGATGCTGTGGGCTCGAGCATCTGCAGGCCTGCCCCATCCCGCTTTCTCCAGCACTTTTGTTCGCCTTCTGCTCTGGTCTCTGGACTCCCTTCAAGCCTTGGTGTCCATAAGACCTGGGAGGTGGCCTTGGTGGGAGCCTCAAGCCCCAAGGAAGGCAGGTGTTCAGCTCTCCAGCCCCCTCTGCCCCCCAGCTGGGCTGCTGTGATTCTTGCAGAACTCAGTAACACTGAGGACACTTGATCAAACCCCGTTTTTCTCTCTTCTTATTGCACCCCTTGCCCCGACGGTGGGCAATGATCAAATCCCCAAGGAAAGGCCTCCCTCTTCTCCACTTGTCTGCAGCCTCTTCCCTTTCCATGTAGGTCTGGTTCTTTGGGTCCATGCTTTCACAGATGCACAACTTTTCCTTCCAGACCCTGCTTTCGGCTTGTCTCCATATACTCGTCAGTGTTAGGCTTGGATTAATCCTGGAATCCCACACTGGGCTGAGAGTTCCGAAAAGGCCAGGACAGTGTCCTGCTGGGCACAGTGCTGGGCTCAGAGTATGCACTCAAGAAATATTCACTGTGCAGATGAAGAGACTGATTTATAAGGACACGGAGTTTTCAAACAATTTTCACATAAGACAAAGGAGGATGGGGAGAAAGGCAAGGGCACTGGATAGGCTTGCCTTCTGAGTCTAAGACAGGGGAGGTGGGAAAGGAAATAGATACTTCATTCTTCAGACACACTCCCCTGCCCCCCTCCTGTCCTATCTCACCCAGAACCTCCAATCAAACCAAAAGACACATTCTTCTTTCCTGATGTGGATACATTTGCCACTTTTGTTGAGGTTGAAGTTGGTTTTCCATCAGACTGACCTTTATCCATAATTCCATTAAGGCTCAGAATGACAAATACATCTGAAGGTGGGGGGCAGAGGCATCCTTGAGTGCTGTGTTGAGAAAGATTCTGAGGCTGTATGTGGGCTCTGCAGTGGAAAGTGCTGTGGTCCCTCTTTGATGGTTCCGTGGAGCAGGAGAGGGCCTAACAGTATGCCTGCCCTGTTGGCTGATTCTGCTCTGGGGGATGGAGGCAAATTAAGCACTTTGTTGC
>PVIY010019291.1:30839-46184 GCA_004026745.1 Myrmecophaga tridactyla
CGGCGTGCTTGCTGTGGCCCGAGTGCCACGGGTGGGTTGACAAGGCTGGTATGGCCAAGACAAATGGTGCCTATAACCCCGCACGGTCCCACTCACTGCAACACTAGCTACAGATGAGCCCAATTAAAAACCAAATAAGAAGGTCTTATTCCTTCCCAAATCAAACAGAAGTGGCCTGGGGATATGGCAACTCTTTCTCTCTTTTTTGATACTGATCTGCAAGTAACTTTGCAATACTTTCTTTCATCCAAGCCACCCCACAGCTCCTGGAGGTGGGATTATTGTTACGTTTTACAGATGCTGAACAGGAGGCTCAGAGAGTTTCTTTTTGACTTTAAGTCCCGTGCATTTAACCAAGGCGCTATTCTATTCCTGTGATTTGGGGCTTGCTAGACTCCAGTTTCTCCTTCCTATTCCCAGCCAAGCAGAGTTGATGCCAAGAAGGAGGGAGGGTGGTTTGGAATGGAGTTGGCCTGGGCTCATGCCATCAGTCACGTTAGTGAACATCATTCCCAGGGTCCCTCTCCTGCTGGGGACGCCTGGCACAAGGCATGTCTCTTCCTCACATGCCTTTCATCCTTCCTGAAATCCAGCGCTGTCCTGCCCTGGGCATTTGCATCTGGAGTCAGGGATCAGAGCCCCCAAAGCACTGGGCACCGAGACAGAACCTGGCAGAGTGGTGAGAGAGGAGTTTGTATGGCTATGGGTTTACAAACTGCAAGATATGCCATTTGGTAAAATTCCATCGAAAATACTTGTATGCTTGTTGTGACAGCGAAAGGAAAAATACAAGAGAAGCTGACATTTGGGAGAGAAAATCTGCAACATTAAAATACCAAAAGTTTGGATCATATAGAACAGAGAACTTTCTGGTTTGCCACTTCAGATGCTGAGATATTCATGTGTGTGTGTGTTTGGGGCAGGGGGGTGGTGGTTGCCAGTAGTTAAAGCTACAATTTTCCTACAGTGAATACATTGGATGAGGGTTGTAGTTTTGATGGGATCTTAGAAATCGTTGACTCATTCATTCAGCAAATACTCACTGAGCCCTTACCACAGATCATTTTACCAGGGATTTATTTTAGGAAAACACAGATGAGTGGGGTAATTAGGCTCAGATCTCACTGGAACTGGGATTTGAACCCAGGGCTCCAGCTTTCTTTGCTGCGTCTCTTCTCTGAAGTCTGCTTGTCTCCTCCATGCCTCTGGGACAGCTTGTAGGTCTGGGATGGGTTGGAATTTGGGATTCCAAGGTACACCAATGGCCGTTATCTATTTGTACTGTTTTTACAATTATTTAAAAAAGTGAAAAATGATACTTGGAATGCACATGCAATGGATATGTCCAGTTAAAGTAATAATAACGACAATGAAATTTCAGGAACTCATATTCAGTTTCCTTTTTTTTTGGGGGGGGGATGAATGGTCTGGGAATCGAACCCGGTTTTCCCGCATGGAAGGTGAGCATTCTACCACTGAACCACCCGTCCATCCCTGCTATTAGTTTTAAAAAGTGTGAAGAAACCCCTTGTGCGCCTCACCCCGATGACGTCTTTCCCCCACCGTGGGGACAGAACAGCTATCCCTAATTACGTTCACAAATCTTTGCTTTTCTATAATAGTTTTATCACTTAAGCATGGACCCTAAAATACATACAGTTTCGATTGTCCTGTTTTTGAAGTTTTTTTTGCACATGGAATGACGCTGTCTGAATTCTCCTCTTTTTTTAATTCAGCATTATTGTTTTGAGAGTCATCTCCTTGATATGGTAGGTAGAATCAATCAGTTTTACAGCTGCATAGTACGTTCCGATTTCTTCATTAATTTTGTTGTTAATGGGCAGATGGACTGTTGCCAGGTTTTTGCGATCACAAATAATGCTGATAAGAATTTGTCTTTTGGTTGTTCATGTACGTGAGTTTTGGTTTTTTTTTTTTTTTTAGAACAACACATTTAAAACTTTTAATTACAACTCACTGTGTTCCAAGCTGTGTGGGGATATAAATAAGTATGGGATGTCCTATATTGTCCGACAGTTGTTCTAATGCTGTACTTTGTTGCCAAAGGATCACACTGTGGACACGGGAGCATGTTCTAGAATGCACAGCCAACTCTTAATCCTGGGACCAATATATATATTTTTAAGCGGTTTTATTAAGATATTGAGATATAATTTACATACCAGATTATTTGCATTTACAGCATACAATTCAGTAGTTTTTAGTGTCCTCATGGTTATGCACCCGTCATCACCACCTCATTTTGGAACATTTTCATCATCCCAAAAGGAAATTCTGTGCACAAACCGTTACCTTACTATGATTTCAGTTAACATTCTCCTCATGACACATGAGGTTGAGCATCTCTTCATCGCTTTATGGGCTATTTTTTCCCCTCTTCTATGAAACACCTTGTTTTAGTTTTCTGGCTGCTAAAACAAATACTGTGCTGTGGGTTGGCTTAGCGACCGGAATTTCTTGGCTGGTGGTTTCAGAGGCTAGAAGGCTTGCATCTTCCTGGGGTCAGCATCTTCTGGTCGGCTGGCAATCCTTGAGATTCCTTGGCTTCTCCCAGCACATGATGATGCACATGGCAAGGTCTTCTCCGGGTCCCGTTAACTTCTGGCTGCTGTCCCTGGTTTCTCTCTCTGTCTCACGTTCACTCTGCATATAAAGGACTCCAGTATTCCGGATTAAAGCCACACCCGATTCAGTCTGTCCCCATCTTAACTGAAGTCACATCTCGAAGAGATCCTATTTACTTTGAGCCCACACCCTCCTGAGTGTGCCTCAAGACTAAGAACTTGCCAAATTGCGGGATGCAATGAAGTCCCCAACATGCCTATTTATAGTTTAATTTTTTTTTTAATCGGGACTTTTCCTTTGCAGTCGGGACATAAGCATGGCAGATGTCTTATTTTGGTTAATGGCTGGTCTTGATGAACACAAGTTTCTTACTATATTGTAGTAAAAATGTGTTAATGCCTTTATATTAGCTCATTTTCTTGTCTTTAGAAATCCTTCCCTATCTAAATGTCATGAAGATGGTCTTCTCCTGAAACCCTGAGAGCAGGTGTCGTCCACCTGGCTAGGGGCTTATGCCAGTCCCATCGCAGGGCACGCCTGGTCGTGAGGCCAGCCTGCCTGTCCCTGTGACTGCGCCCTGACAGCCCGCCCCTTGCCCTGGCCCCGCTCCCCTCAGTTCTGGCCTCAGGACTGATCTTGTTCTTGGTGGTGGTTAAAGAAGGGACGCGCTCAAAGCCATGGCATGGTGTTTGGGGAAAGTGTCCCAGGGGAGGCGACCTTTAAGGAGAGGTCTAATGGCTGAGTAGGAATTGAGAGGCGGAAGGGCCTGGGAAAGTGGAGTAGCATCTCGGGCAGAGGAAAGAATGTGCTGGAAGGCCTGGAGGCAGTAGAGAAGGAGAAGGATCCTAGTGGCTGGACTGTGGGCAGCGGGCATGGGTGAGACTGGAGGAGACGTTGGCATTGCAGGCACGAGAGGCTTCACTGGTGAGCTCAGTGTCCCCACAAACCTGGGGGAGCCACATCTTTCCTTCCTGGGGTGGTGCCTTTGGGCTCCATTCCTCATGCCGAGTCCAGAGATCAGACGGCAAGCAGAAGAGAGCAGGGCTTGAACTTCCCAGCAGCACCAGGCTTCCTGCTGGAAATGAACAGCCCCTGTCTCTCCATCCCTCCATCCCACTTGCGCTTTACCTGCACCAGCTCGCGACATCCTCACAGCAACCCTGGGTGGGATGAGGGTTATACTATCCCCGCTTTACCAGTGAGGAAACTGAGGCTCAGAACGGTAAAGGGACTCGCTCCAGTCACGCAGGTGGCGAGAGGGGGGCTTGGACAGATCTGGTTCCCAAAGCCCTGGTTTCCCAGCTCTGCTCGCACCCGCTCGCAGGGCTTGTGACAAATCCTTGGAGAGCAATCCCCGCAGCCAGGCTCTCCTTAAGGTATGAGGATTTACTGTAGCGTTGTTTGTAACAGCAGCAATTGGTGCTGAGCTCAATGTCCATCTCCAGCAAATTGGTTACATATTATGTACATTTAATGGCAAACTATTGTTCTTTGTGTACTCAGAGGCAGCAGTTCCAAAGCACACAGAGTACCCGTGAGTTGGAGTAGTGAAGTGAGAGCAGGGACGCTGTGTGCTTATGTCAGAGCCAGCTTAGACATGTGCATATTTGGGCAGACACATATATTCTCTGTAAGGAAATGCTGTTTGTGGGAGGGAAACATAGTGACTTGGGAAAGTGATGGGAGATGTATTTTTTTGCGCTGCATAATTTTTTGTACCTTTTGGGTTTCACATTGAGTATGAAAAATAAATAAGTAAATGAATAAGTAAAGGTGGCTTGCCGATTCCTTGCTCCCACCTACTTATGGTCTGTGGTGACCTCTCTGAGCTCTGGGTCCTCACCCATGGAACACAGGTGCTAATGCCTGAGACACAGCAGGAAGCACGCAGGGGAGTAGCTGGCTGGTGGCGTGTGGTCTATGTAATAATAATGAACCGTGTGGGGGGATCAGGAGCAGCTGGGTCAGCCTTCTTCCCTCACAGGGATGGGGTTGTGGGCACGGGGAAGGTTTGGTAGAGTCCGGGTGCAGGAGCTCTGCTGGTTGCCCCTGCCCCCGGCTCAGGGTTACCCTTGGGGAGACTGTGGAGAATTGTGGTTAGGGCGTCTGGGCTCTGGAACCATCTGCCTGGGTTGAATCCCAGCTCTGTTGCTCTAGCTGTGTGACTTTGGGCCATTCACCCACCCTCTCTGGGCAGCCGTCTCTTCATTTGGAAAATGGGGCTCAAATAATCATCTCTGCCTGGTATGGTCGATGTGTGGATTAAATGACTTAATAAGTGCTTAACCAGTACCTGGCTCAGGGTAAACTCTCAGCTGGAGTAAAATGCTCCGGAACTGCGTCCAGCTGCAGTCCTACTGCTAATTTCTCTCTCCTCGCCGCTAAATTGGGGCATCCCAGACCAGCTTGTGCTGCAGCCTGGACTGTCCCTTACATCATTCCAGGATGCAGGGAGCTCTGGGGAGTCAGCTCCGTCAACTGCAGGAGATGCTGCCTGAACCTCCTGGGGTGCTCCCGGAGGATCGGATGAGCTGTCACCCACTCTAACCTGGCCAGCCTGACCGAGTCTCAGCAAATGTCCACCAGCCATCAGACCGCACCTTCCTAAAGTAAAACTCCCCAGAAGAAAGAGAATGAGCAGGATAGATGCTACTTTAATCGACATCCCGCACGGGAGGCGTCTCCTTTCCAGCCCACCCCCGGCAAGGCAGGGACAGCAGGCTGAGCCATGCCATGAGCAGTCTCATTCATAAGGCCGGTGGTATCATTACGACATTAGTTTAAATTGAAGTAATAAATACTTTTTCCAGATGAAATGAGTAAGCGAGTGTAATTGCTAAGAAACCTACGAAGAAGTTCAACAATAACTTTTAGCGGGACTCGTGTTTTGGGTTTTGTTCTTCTAATTACAAAGCAGCTGTACTTCAGGGCACGTTAATTACAGCGTCGGCTGGAAGATGAAAGTTCGTTAACTCTGAAGTGCCCTCACCCTTCCGTTGGATTCCAGAGCGTGTCTGGGAAGCAAAGAGCTGCCTGATGCAGCCGTGGAGAGAGGGCAGGAGAGCCAGGGCTTGCCGGCTCCCGCACGTGCCGTGGTGTGACTGGGTCCCGCATGAGTCTCGGGAGCAAGACCTCGGCAGGTCCTGCTGCGTTTTCCTCTTCCCACGACTTGTTGCAGGGTGCCCTTGGAAGTCAAAAGTGGGCCACCGTTGTCAAGCTCCTGCCGCCGTTGCTTGTCCAGATCTTTTGCTGTCCTCCTTCCCCACCCTCACCCCCACACCCCTACCAAGGAGGAGGTTTTGTTGTTAAATACCGGAATTCCGGGACTAGCGCCTAGGACATGTGGCCCCACACCTCTGGGAGGAGTTTCCGTCCAAATGGGCTCATCCCCTCCTTTCTTTGTGAAATGAGATATCCTGTCCTCACCAGTCGCTTTTGAACACCCTCCCACTCTCCCATCAGGGAGAGCCCACTCTTTCCTGATAGCATCTAGGAGTGTTAGGAAAGTACCTTCTGTTTTTAAAAGTCAGGTGTCTTGAGGTGTAACCAACATATACTAAAATGCACCCCTTTGACCTGTATCATGGGATGTTTGCACTGGTGTAGCCACTGACCCGTCAAGGTAGAACATTGCCAGGTGTAGCGAGGTCTTCATTTTGTAAGAAAGGAAGCTACAGGCCGACTGTCCTTGGCCTGTATCCCTTTGCAGCGGCCAGGAGGCACGGAGGGCAGGACATCCCCATGGCTGTCTCTCTGCCCTACGAGGGTCTCCAGGGGCCTGGACCTGAAGGATCAGTCTGTGGCAGGGAGAGAGGGAGCAGGACAGGGAGGAGCAGATGGGAAGGACTGCGGGGAGGCAGGGAAGCCCTTTGACAGCCAGGGCTGGCGCTCGGACTGAACCCTGGGCCATCTGCTTGCTGTCCAGAGAGGGCTCCGCTTCCTTTGCCAAGAACATCTTTGGGAGTCGGTATTGGGGGCAGGTGTGAGCACAGGTGTCAGGTTCAGAAAGAGCTTCCCTCCAGGTCCCTTCTCTGCTGCTCGCTGTAGCCTGGCAAGCCGCGAACCCCCTGGCCTGGAAGATGGGGCCGACAGCACCTCCCCACGGGTTCTGGGGCCGAGCCCGGCCTTTAGTAAGTGCTCAGCACACAGTGGCTGGGTGAGAGCCTTTTCCTTTAAAAATATTCCTTTGCCTCTTGCAAAGGGAGCCAGCTTATGCCAGGCTCTGAAGAAGTCTCTTTTGGTGTCCTGGGAAGTGGGCTTCTGCTTGCCTGTGGCTGGGCTCTGACTTGTCTGGGAGGAGACAGGGGCCTGGCGGAGGCCTGTGGGATCTTGCTGTCTCCTGTGCCAAGAGATCAGCTCTTCAACAGCTTTGGGAACATCCTTCCCTATGAGAGTTTTAGAGAGGCAGAGAGCCTGTGGGAGCACCACAAGGCATTTCCTTATGAAGTGTCCTGAAGGAAACTCTGACATGAATCCAAAAATTCTCTGTGGCCCTCACAGCATCCACTTGTAGGGGCGCAGCAGCCTCAGTCCTTGCAATGGTCCATCACAATTTGCCCACTGTTACCTCCTCTCCTCCTCCCTGATGTATTTGATGTTCCCTTCCAGCTCCTTACTGCTCCATGAATATGAACATGTGTGGCACGGTCTTATCTCAGGACCTTTGCATGGGCTGTCCCCCCTGTCTCCGACACTCTTCCCCCAGAAATCTGCATGGCAGCTTCCTTGGCTTTAGTTCTTTGCTTCAATCCCATCCCTCCTGCGAGGCCTTCCCTCACCACCTCATTTAAAAATGGAGCTCCATTTACTTTTGATACTTCCTCTCTCTATTCCTTGCTTTTGTTGTTTCATTGGATTTGTTACTTAGTTTTTAAATACCTCTTACCCTAACTAGAATGGGAGTCGCACTCAGGGAGGTGTTTTTGTCTGTTTCGTTAAATGATGCTATATCCCCAGTACTTAAAATAGTGCCCGGAATATAACATATACTCAATAAATATTGGGTGAATGAATGGGTGAATCTATATTTATGACAAAGCTGCAACCCTCCTCTACTCCTTCTAGGGAACCCATGTATTCAGCTTGGGGTGTCTCCATCAGCACTCTTCTCTTTGGCAGGTGTGTAAGGTGTGTACAACAGCCAGTGTGCCAAGAGCCAGGGCTTGACGGCACTGGGGATGGGCCCCGTCCTTGAGAAAGTTCTCACAGCTTCAAGGCAGCAACAGATTCAACATATATGTTCATGTCACAGAGTGATGGCAGCTGTGGCTGCTGAGGTTTTGAGATGTACCTGGTCTCATTTGAAGGCTTGGGTTTAATTTCTGGCTCTGCCTTTTTTTTAAAAATATTTTTATCGAGAAACCTTTACACACTTGCATTCCAGACATGGTGTACACTCACTGGCTCACAATATCATCCCATAGTTGTATATTCATCACCACGATCATTTTCTGGCTCTGCCTTTTAAAATGTTCCTCCAGGCACATGCATGATGCTTTCTGATCCTTAGTTTTCTCATTTTGATAGTGAGGATAATAAAACTGCCTACCTCAGACATTTCTTGTGAGGTTGAAATGAAATGATGGATTTGAAAATGGTTGCGTTTCTTGTGGTCCTAGACCTTCTCTCATTTGTCTTCTTCTTCTTTAGTACCCAAGACAGTGCCAGGCATCTGAGCCTCCGGGCGGAGTGCTGGTCGACCTGCCATGGGCGTCCGGAAGCTTAAAGCTGGGGACGCAGAAGGCTTTGATTGCAGCTGGGATTAAGGAGGGCTTTGTTGAGTTGAGGTGGGAGGAAGAAAACCTGGTGTATAAAACACCAGAATGTGAAACGGCATGGCATGTTGGAGAAGAAGGGGACTTCTGGAGGGTCAGCAGTGTAGGCCATGAGCTGAGAGGTGATAGAAGGCATCTGTGACCCTAGCAACCTGGCCAGAGGAACTGTGGCAGTCGGACCTTGGAATCCGCATTTGGTTTCCTCTCCTTTGATGTGAGGTGTGAGCTCTGACACGCGAGGCTTGCTGTCTGCTGGGAACATTATCCTCATTTCTGGTGAGGGATGCTCAAGAATGGAGACCTGTCCACTTCGGTTGCATTTCCCTGGAATACTAAAAGGATTAAATTGCCTGTATTGGCTAACTGGTTTCCCATTGCAAGCCTGGCAGTTTGATTTTGGTGGCTGCTACCCAGAACATGTTTCCCTTGGAAGGCTCTGGGAGTGGTAGCCAGACTACTTAGGATCAGAGGATGTGGGCCATGCTTGGATGTCATGTCCAACAGCATATCTCTCTTTAGGCCTGCGTGTATCCACTTCCTGATGGAAGCCATCCTCATATCCGCCTGCTAGGTGAGTCTCTGCTATGGGTGTTCTCCTGTACCTGCCTGGAACCAGACCCCCCAGTGAGCCTGGGCACGTCGTCCTTTCATTTTGGTTGAGTTGTCCTGAGTTGTATTGTCTACCTGTTTGCTAATTTGTTTGTTTATTTCATGTGCACATCCACTGCAGATTTGCAGAGGCTTCTGAGGATCCTTGTAGAGGCAATAAGGTTAAGAAAGCAGCAGTAATAGAAAAATCAAGATGCAGGCTGGGCAGACGTGTGGCTGGGAGGGCGGTGAGAGTGGCCGTGATTGCATTTTCCCAGCATCTAGAGTGGAACTGGAAGGGGCCGAGAGTTCTCCTCAGCAAGGGTGGACCAAGCTTCTCCCAGCATTCGAAGGACTCCCCCTGAGGGACCTTCTCTGTGCAGGGGAGATGGAAGGGCAGCGAGGATGGCAACCCCTGCTCAACATTAAAGTAAATGCACAACAGCTTCTGTTCACTGTTTCTCATTCAAGCGCAGCCCACTGGCTGTGTGGTGTCGTCTCATCCCAGACTGGAACTCACAGCTTCTGGGGGTGGGCGGGGGCAGGATCACCCCTACGAGAGCTTCCTCTGGGCTTGAAAGAGGTCATGGAAGATGACACTTGGTCTGGGGTTGTGTATTCCAGTCTTCATTGTTGGAGAGGGAGTTTCCTAGTCTGTTCAGTCCAGTTCGCCGGGACAGATGTCCTTGTGGAGCAAGTTGCTATGGAGTGTGCCATGGGATAAAGGGCTCAGGCACAGCAGAAACTTTCAGCAAATGACCATGTCATTACAAGGCACAAAGGGTCCAAAAAGGCAGGGAAGAAGGGCGGGCTACAGTGGCTCAGCAGGCAGAGTTCTCACCTGCCATGCCAGAGACCCGGGTTCGATTCCCGATGCCTGCCCATGCGAAACAAACAAACAAACAAACAAACAAACAAAAAGGTAGGGAAGAGAGCCTGTCATGGCTGGTCTCCTGGGGAGGTCAACTGCTCAGGTCAGGGTGTGAGGATGGTAGCTTTGCATGGCTCACTTCCCACAGGAGAAGAGAGACAAATCTGTGCCGCCCAAGGGTGGGCTGTTTTACACCCCTTGCTGGTGGGGGGGGCTGCCCCTGACAGTTCCCACCCTGATAGCAGTTCTTAGTGCTTGCTCCTGGTTTCAGGATTAAGGTATGATCAGGCCTCTCCTTATGCTTCAAGATGGAGGTGTATGAAGCATCTGCATGCAACAGAAAAGGAGCAGGAGGTAGGTGAGGGCTCACTTCGCAGTTCCAGGTGCAGTGGGAGGCCTTGGGGAGGTCAGGAAGGACGTCTTGGGCTTTGCTTCATTGGCCTCAAAGGGACAGTGACCAGGCAAGCGACTGCTCAAGGCAGGACTTTCGTTGGTGGTGAGTTGAGTCCTGATGTGGTGGGGAGGGCTAGGCAGGGGGAGGGCCATGCAGGGGGGTACTGGGAGAAGGGCCGGGTGTGGGGGAGCCAGAAAGCAGGGATCTTCCAGGAGCCGTGCCTGGCTGGAGTCTCAGGAACAGGGACCAGTTACCCAGCCCAGCAGCCCGAGGTGCTGCACCGAATTCTAAGGCCATGGGAAGCTTTCCTTGTGTTTTCTTGCTTTGAAGTTATTTTTTATTATATGATGGCAAACATGAAATGAATCTGCGCTTGTTGAAAAAGATTAAAACCTCAGACATTTAAGGTGAAAAGTGTAAGTCCCCCTTTAGTGCCCTCCCACCTCCCTCCCCTCTCCCAACTCCCCGACTGCCTCTCCAGAGGGAAGTAAAGCCCTTTCCTGGGCCTGCCCTGCCATGCACATGCATGCATTCACCTGTGCATGGTCAGTGCTTCTCAGAAACAGAAATGGAAGCATACCCCATGGATTGTCTTGTGCTGTCTTTTCACTTCAGATGCCTGGAAGCTTCCAATCCATGTTGTCCTGGTTGGTTCTATCTCATTCTCTTTAACTTTCGCAGGACATTCCGATGGTGGGTGGCCTATGGGCTTTATTATCCATTTCCCTATTTAGGTGGCTTCAGTCTTTTGTTTGTTTGTTGTTTGCATTTCTGCTGTTACAAACACAGCTTTAATGCATGCCCTCGACTATGCATCTTTTGTGTGTCCTTGTAAGTATTCCTATGGGATGGGCTGCTAGAGAGTAGATTAGCTGGGCTGCAGGGGACGTTGTGTTTTCAAATTGGGAAACTAGAAAGATGGTGGTGAGGTACCAGGTACCAATATAAGGCAGAGGCTGGATGAGAAGTGTTTTGGAGGGAGACAGACCCTGTTATGATCCTGTTTTTCCCCCATGACTTTGAGGAAGATAAATTCCTGGGTGCCGTGTTGCTGAGAGGAAGTGTGATTAAGCAGAGAGTCAGGGACAAAACTCAGAATCAGGGAACCGGAGGAAGTGGAGCAAGGATCTTAGGTCAGCGGCGGCTTCTGAGAGAGACAATTTGAGAACTGAGTCAAGTGCCGCTTGGTGGGAGTGATGAGGAAGTAGGGGTGGGAAGTAGCAGATGAGGAAGTGGCTGATGGGTGGGACACGGCCAAGCCGACATGACTTCAGAGAAGAGTGATGTGGAGGCCTCAGGAGGAATAGCTGATGGGCTGGGACTGTTTGCTTCAAGTGGGTGAGTGTCCAAGATGGGCAGAGGGGTCGGGCCTCTTCTCTGTGGCCACAGGCCCATGACTTTGACTTAAAGGATAGGTGGTCCAGGGAATCCCCTGTTCAATGTTGCAAAGGTCAGAGCTGGTCTGAGTCAGAGGAAGCTGGACCCATCCCCAGGGAGTCCCTGGAGGGCACTGCAGCAGGAAGAGTCCTTAGCCCTACCCCATCTCCCAAGAGAAGGGGGCTTCTTTGGGTGACTTCTTGTTAGGAGCCAAAGAATCTCACTAAAGACCTCAGCTGTGTCTCTCTAGTACTGAAAGCCATTGGGTTGAGCTTCAGTTGCTGATAGTCTTAGTTAGCAGAGGCTGCTACGACAAATACAGCAGACTGGAGTGGCTCAACACCCAGCATGTGTTGTCTCTAGAAGTCTGGAATCAAGGTACTGGCAAGACCATGTTTTCTCCCTGAATCCTGCAGTGTGCTGCCACTGGCTGTCCGCCATCCTCTGGGCTCCGTGGTTGTCCCCCTACCACCCTTCGTGTGGCTATCTCTCCCTCCTTGTGACTGCTCTTCTGGTTTCTGCTGATGTCCAACTCCTGGGCCCTGAGGCCGCCTCCCACTCACGGTGTCCGAATTTCTCCTGCTTATAAAGGCCTCGGACGATCCGGATTGAGGCCACCCTGATTCAGTGAGGCCACACCTGAGCTAAAATCAGCATCTTCCAAGGTGCTGTTCGCACATGAGTTCAGAAGTTCAGATGCGTGGGACCGTGGACGCAGCTCACCAAGATGCGTTTTGAAGGGCGCGTGATTCATTCTTTTCTGTGGATGGAAGCCGAGTGTTGGAAGGAAGAGATAAAGCAATTATTGTGTGTCACTCCCTGCTGTGAG
Organism: Myrmecophaga tridactyla; assembly: GCA_004026745.1. Lineage (NCBI taxonomy): Eukaryota > Metazoa > Chordata > Mammalia > Pilosa > Myrmecophagidae > Myrmecophaga > Myrmecophaga tridactyla. The sequence goes on from PVIY010019291.1 coordinate 43,259, forward strand.
TGGTCCTTACTCATCGTCCCCTCCTTGCAGCTGGCTGGGTGTGAGCACCCCTCCGTGGTCTGGGACTCTCAGGCTCAGGGGAATTTCAGCTGTGAGTGGAGATAGACCTTTCAAAGCCCTGTTCTCCTGACTGCTGCACCCTGCCCCACGCTCCAAGTGTTCTCGGGGCACAGTGCTGTTGGCGTGAGGGGGTTGCAGGGCAGCCTCCTGGGAGGGCCCATCGTCAGGAGGGCTCTGGGGACTGGGAGACATTTTCTGACTGCTCCATCCCCCTTGTCCCCCTGGGCTCTCCTGACGGGTACATGTGTGTGCTCTTCATACACACACTCACAGGGGAATGCACAGCAGATCCTGAGGCCCAGTCCTATCTGGGAATCTGCCTCCTCATCGGAGCCTTTAAGGATTTTGTTTCTGAGACTGTGACAGCTCAGGGGCATTGTCACAAATGTAGGGCTGAAGGGGATGTCACCTGCTGGTCTGTATCTGTGCCTGATACTGCCTGTAGCCTGGGAACTTCCCACTTTGCTCTTGGAGGGTGTGGGAGGGGAGCTGAGTCTCTTGGGAGCTTCTGTGTGTGTGCGCTGTAAGTTTGTCTTTGTTCATGTGTGTTTGTGTTATATGCTTCCATGTGCTAATGTGCGTGTGCTGTAGGTTCGTATGTATTTGTGTGTGTGCATGCTGTGTAGCTTTGCATGTGCCTCTGTGTGTGCTATAGATTTCCATGTGCTTGTGTATATGTGCTACAGTTTTGTGTGCACGTGTATCTGTGCGTAAGTATGCAAGTGTGTGTGCTTGTGTGTTCATGTGTGAGAGGTTTGCATGTGCTCATATATGTATGCATGTGCTTGTGTGTGTGCTATAGGCTTATATGTACTAATGTGTGTGTGCTATAGGTTGTGTATGCTTGTGTGTGCATGTGAGTTTGCTTTTTTGTGTGTGTGTGCTATAGTTTTGTTTGCTCATGTGTGTGCATGTGATAGAGGTTTGCATGTGCTCATGTGTGTGCATGTGTTTGTGTGTACATTTGCTATAGGCTTACATGTGCTAATAAGCATGTACTATAGGTTTGTGTGCACTTGTGTTTCTGTACGCTCTATAGATTTGCTTGTGCTTATGTGTGTGCCTTATAGTTTTGTGTGTGCTTATGTGTCCATGTGGTAAGGGTTTGTGAGTGCTCATGTGTGTGCATGTGCTCGTGTGTGATAGGTTTGTGTGTGCATGCTGAAGGTTTGTACGTGCTCCTGTGTGTGCTCGTGTGTGTGCATGCTATAGGCATGTGTGTTCTCATTTGTGTGTATTTGCATGCCATACCTCTTGGAAGGCGTCCATTGATTCCTTATGCTGCCACCAAAGTCACCTTCCTTAAACTCTCCATTCTGCTTAGTGCCCTTCCACAGCTCCCTTTCTCTTCAAGGATCAAGTTCCAGTTCCTTCACATAGCCCCTGGGCCTGTGAGTTCTGTCTCCCACCTCTCTACCCACCTCTTCTCACTTCATTCTCTCAAAGCTCCCCATGCCTCTGCTCTACAAGACACGTCCATTGAGGTCCAGTCAGTGACGTGGCACCATCCCGGGTCTTTCAAAGGAGGGGATTTAATGTGGGGAATCACTGCTGGTGTCGGCCGAGGTGAGAACAGGAGAAGGGGAAGGAAGCCATCCAGACTAACACCTGTTGGCAGGTGCTGGGACCCTGAGATCTGAAGAGACAGTAGAATAGAGGTGCTACCAGGACCTGGGACCCTGGGAACTCACCTAGGAACGTACCCGAGACACAGCCAGAGACCCCGATGCAGGGAGGGGGTTCAATGCCCTGGCTTCCCTGACTGTGCCTGTCACTGGCCAGTTTTAACTGGACGGTCCAAGGAGACTGGGAAGGGTGGCTAACGGGGTCAGTGCTCTAGTGAGCAGAATAGGGAAGGCTGTGAGTGGATGTGAGAGTGACCGGCCTGGACCTGAATTCCCAGGGACCGGCCTTTCTGGAATGTATCATTTCCCTGATGCTCTACGGGGTGCCCCCACCTGCCCTTCCTTTTGCCTGATAAGCTGGTCTCCATCATTCAGACTCAGTTTCTCTTGGCTGGGGGGTCTTCTCGACTCCCTGGCCCTCCTGCCAGATGCCGATCGTTACCTGCAATAGGTCCCCAGCAAATGCTTATTGTATGATTCTGCAAATTGGTTACATGCAATGGAAATAAAATGCCCAGAGATCTGGAAGCTTACACGCACACTTGCACACACACACACATGTACATACAGTGCATGCTTGGACACTCATGCACATGCACACACACACCAGCACGCATGCACACACATCTCTGGTGCCTGTGGTGATTAAAGTCAGAGGCGCAGACGAATGGAGGCCACGCTAGCCGTGAATCTTGCTAACAGTCACTAGGAAAGATCAATAAATTTGCCTCCAAGTCAGCACAAGGCTTCCCTAGAGGCCTAGGGCAACTCAAGGTGAAATTCTTCCTGCAGGCTTCCGGTTTCCTGGCCAGCACAGGGATGCACGCTCCAGACCTGCTGGCCAGGGAGGGGCACGTCAGGGCCACTTGTGGTGCCGGCAAGAGGGGCTGGGGGGAAGCCTTCCTCCCAAAGGCACCCATCCCATTAGACTCCCCCAGTTTCTGCTATGCCATTGGTCAGAGGCTCTGGCTGAAATTCAGGCTGGGGTCGTGGTGAGGGGGGGCGCTCACACAAAGGGCCCTAGCTCAGGACAGCAGGCGTCTAGGCAGTGAGAGGGGAGAAGGGAGAAGTCTCCTGGCTGGAATGGAGACTGCACCATCTCCCCAGCCCCAGGCCCAGTGACAGCATGGAGGAGGCTGAAGACAGCTGGGGGTGGGGGGTAGAGGGGATGGAGGTATTAACACCAGTGGTATGGGCATATACTATGCACCAGGGCTTTTGGTTCTGGAAGCTGGTTTAGT
>PVIY010019292.1:0-46091 GCA_004026745.1 Myrmecophaga tridactyla
CGGGCCGGGACAGACACCAGCCATGTACCTTCCCATGTGGCACACATGGGTCTTTCTTCGGAGTCAAGGTACCTTTCCCTGGATTCCTTAGTTTGGACATTTTTGAGGACTTAGATCTGTAAACTTGTACCTTAATATATCTCCTTTATAAAAGTCAAGCCATTTCTGGTATACTGCATTCCAGCTGAGCTCTAGCAAACTAAAACAGTCTTTCTTCCAATCTAGGCAAAATGATAAAGAGGTTGCTTTTCCCTTTCTAAATTTTTGTAGCAGTTTTACTGAGATAGAATTCACATACAATTCACTCATTTACCATACACAATTCAATAGTTTTTAGTATACTCACAGCTGTGTAACCATATCATAATCAATTTTAGAACATTTTTATCATCTCAAAAAGAAACCCCTGGGCAGGCCATGATTGCTCAGAAGGCAGAGTTCTTGCCTGCCATGCTGGAGACCCAGGTTTGATTCCCAGTGCCTGCCCACGCAAAAAGAAAAAAAAAAAAAAAAACCCTGCACCTTACTATCCTCCAATTTTCTGATCCCTACTCAGCCCCAAGCAACCACTAATCTACTTTCTCTATTTGCCCATAATGAACATTTCATATAAATGGAATTTCATACAATATATTTTTTAAATGACTGGCATATTTTCAAGGTTCATCTACAGGAGGGCATGAATCAGAACTTCATTCCTTTTTTATGGTGGGATAATATAATCATATAATACATAATATATAATAATACAATAATATTTCAGTGTATGGCCGTATCACATTTCATTTATCCGTTCATGAGCTGATGGGCTGTTTCCATCTTGTGGCTATTATGGCGAATGTCGCTATAAACGTCTGTGTGCAAGTTCTCGTGTGTGTTTTCATTTCTCTTGGGTATGTACCTAGGAGTGCAACTGCTGGGTCAATTCCACCATGTGTAACTTTTTGAGTAACTGCCAGACTGAATGTTTTTCTTTTTAAAGATACCATCCAGCTAACGCATGGGCCTATTTCCAGATACATTTAGATTTCATGATGAAATAATGTTCAGATATTGGTGGTTTAACGTGGTCTTCTTTCCACATGTGTTTGCCTCTTCAGATCTATTCTCCACCTGTGACCCCCTGCTCTGCACCCAGGAAGGCTGACTTTTATGGACCATATCAGCAGGCTCTCTTACCTCCTGGCTTCCAGCCAGAACTCTGAGGGATAGAGGAGTGCGGCCAACCCATTTTGTCTCCTGGCTGCCTCTCCAGTGGAGCAGTTACCTTGGCCCTCTCCTAGGCTTCAGCTTTTCAGGCTGTCTCTCCCATCGCTGCTACAACTGTCCCCTCTTTGGGTTCTGGTGGCCACTTCTTCACTTGGCCCTTCTAGCCTAGAAGTGGTGCAAGGCTCCCTGCTGTTGCTAGTCCTGAGATGCTTCATCAACCCTTGATTACGCTTTAACTCTGCCCACACTTCTGAAAACAGTCCCTTAAATACCACCCCCCTCAATTTCCCTGTTTGAGGGAGCCATCTCTTTCCTGCCAGGATCCTGATATGCAGCGGAAACTGACTATTTTAAGTAAAAATGAAATTTGGGGAAAGCATGTTTGGAGTCACAGAATTGAGGAGAGGTGGGAGGACCAAACTTGGAAAACAAGCAGGAACCAGGGAACCACCGGGAAATGATACACAGGAATGACAGCAATAGCCATTCAGTGGGAAAAGCCTCGGCCCCCCCATTGCTATGGCCCACATGTCCACTAATCGTCTCCATGACCTTCAGTCACCTGGAGAAGAGTCAGTTTCTAGGGCAGGGTCTAATCGCCTGAGTAAACATTATGCATCCACTCCAGGCTGACTGGGGAGCCAAGAAGGAGAATCAGTCCCCACTGGCTAACATCGTGGGAAGCAGAAACTACCATGAACCAAGACAACACCCAATGGATGATTCCTTTAACAAAAAAAAGAGATCAGGTGCTAATAGAAAGCTACCCTCCTCCCCAAAACAAGACAAATTTCATTATATTAATTAAGGGATGTGGAACTGTCTTAATCTAATTACCTAAAAGAGCAAATTACATCAAGAAGCAAAATGGAGATACACAATTCTCAACAAGAATATCAGTAGCAGAGAAGTGCCATTTCTAGGGGTCTCATAGGTGCACGGGTGGCTCAGTTGTAGAATGCTCACCTTTCATGCAGAAGACCTGGGTTCGATTCCCAGACCACGCACCCCCCCCCTCCAATATATATATATATATATATTTCTCATAAATGAAAGTTCTTTAAAAGTTTATAAATGGGTTAGATTATAAAGTTGCTGGTTTTCAGCTTAATGAGGTATCTACTGTCTCATAACTGGATGTTAAAACTAGCCATTCAATTAGTCTTTTACCCAATAATCAGCCACTGAAGAATTCAGCATTTAGAAATTTAAAATCAATTTACGGGTCTGTGTAAGTTAAATTATCTACCCCAACAAACTCATGTTTTTAATCCGCATCTCTATGGGTATGAACCCATTGTTAGTAGGGACTTTCCAAGATGTTATTTTCAGTCAGGGTATGGCCAACTGAAGCACAGGTAATCTTAATTTGGATCACTGGAAGGCTTATAAAGAAAAAGCCATAGGTAGGAGCAAGTAAGGTGAAATTCAGAGGGAATCCATCCACCAGGTGATGGGTGGCAGAAATACAAGCCAAGGAATCCCAAGGATTGCCTGCAGCCAGCACTAGAATGCTACAGTCTTCAGGACTACAACAAGCCTTGCTGATACTGGACTTTGGACTTCGCCTGGCCTTAAAACTGGGAACCAATATATTCCTCTTGTTTAAGTTGACCCATTATGTGGTCTTTGCAATAATAGTTCTGGCAAACTAAGAAAAGGATTAATAATTAATGCATGATATTAATCATGGGTTAGAAATAGGCCCTGACAATATTTATATCTTTTAGTTTCTTAAAGGTTTTTCTTCTCTCTCTCTACTGGGGCTCTTTTGCTTTACTCAGATTTTGATTTTTACTTAGTTCTAAGAACTAAGAATACAGTTCATTGTAACTGAAGACAAATTGCTTATTGGATAAGTTTAAAGATAATGCTATATATTACATTTGTTGACTATCATATTAGAATTCATTACAATTTCCAAATCCAGTGTAAAATTTAGTCTATATACTTTTACAGCTATACGTCACTTTACACATACACTTTACGTCAACTCCACAATTAACTTCACAAGGACTGACGTGAGTTATAAATTTCAACATATATTTTACTCATCACAAATGAAAGCAATACATATTCATAATTGCCCCCTGGAGGAAATTCTTTTGCTTCAAAATAAAATCACATGGATGTGATACCTATAATTTTTAATTTAGAATTTATGTTGTTAAATCATGTTAGTATTTTTTCCTTTTTTAATGTTAGTTTTATATGTAGGTACTTTTATTGCCAAAATATTAATTTACTGGGTTAAAGTATAACACTGTCCAGGCCAACTAGAAACTTTCCAGAGCTGTCAGGGAGATTATTATTTTTTTTTTTAGCCTGACAGTGTGAAGAAAAATTAAGAGATGGGTTTTTATCATGTAATTAGTCATTTATGATTTTTCTTTTTGTTCAAGATATAGCTTGTCTCATATGCTCATGTTTCACATGCTTCTTGTCTCAATGATATAAGGAAAACAGTAAAGACAAAGAAGAAAAGGTACATGGAGAAGGCGTACAGTTCTCATGTATTTAAATTATCTATGATTGGGCAGGCCATGGTGGCTCAGCAGGCAGACTTCTTGCCTGCCATACTGAAGACCCGTGTTCAATTCCCGGTGCCTGCCCATGCAAATAAATAAATAAATAAATAAATAAATAAACAAATCGGTTAAAGTATCTGTGGTTATGCTCTTAATGGGGAACTCTCGCCCCACTAACATGTCATCTTACAAAGCTTGTAAGCATACATCTACCTTAAATATATACAAAGCCATGTCCAACGGCCTGCAATGCTTATTAATTGTCTGGTGGAGACAAGGTAAAAAAAAGTAGAAGACATAGCTCTTGCTTTCAAGGAAATGATAGTATTTATAATCTGTATCTTTCCCTTCTAATCTGAAAAACATGCATCTTTTCCTAACAGTCTTTCTTTCTTCAAGTACACTGAACAGATCTTTCTAATTTAATTGGTGTCAGCTGTTTTAATATCTGCATAATCAAATCAGTAGTCTGACACAGTGATTAAAGTGCAGTGGTATCCCAGATACCTAAAACTTCCAGCTAAGTAAGTAGAAGCTACTCCCTTTCACAGGCTCTTCAGAGCCCATTCTATCTATTTCCAGACGGGGGTGTAGAAAGAGAGCTGGCCCACAGGTCCCCTCCCTGACTGCTATGCACGTGCTCCATACAAATCAATGGAAATGGGGCTACCATTTTCCCATGTCAGGACACAGTCAGCATAAGTAGCAACTCCAACTGGCAGGCATGCAAGATCTAGTGAGTTCCAATTCCAGCCCTGCTTTCTCTGTCACTGTATAGCAAAGCTAATATCCTGAAAGCTCATTTGCTATTTGCGAATTAGGGACTATCACTGGGCATAAAAGAATAGTCTACCGCTACTTTAGGGGTTATGTCATACATATTTAAAGGATGCTGCGTTCCTAAGAAAGGACATTTCTGACTTCTGGACCGTAGGGTATATAAAGCTATTGCTGAATGGCTCATGGGTTTGTGGTTTCCAAATCCTGAGATGTGAATAAGGACTATATGTCCTGTGATGGCAGGTCTCATCTGTCATTTAACCTTAGTGCCTGACATACAGTAGCCATTCGATAAATATATCTTGATTGAATGGAAGAATAAATGAACACGTGAATGAGTAGTGGATTTCTTAATGGCAGTGACAGACATATTCATTTTGAAGTTTTTCTGTTTTTTTGTGTGTGTGTGTGCTTAAAAGCCTAACAGAAGACATAGCTGAAAAGATTCTTCTTAAGTGCAGCTAAATTTTGCATAAGCAAAAGCAACGTAAGAAAAACTGGGTTCACAAAACAATTGATGCAATGCTGGAGTATGAAGTTTTCTCAGGTTTACAGTGGAATAAGAAAAATCAGCACAATGTGTTGCTTTTCATGAAGCTAAATTAATCAATGTAGAGAACAGCTCTTTACTAAAAAATTGACCTTCCTTCTTTCAGTGGTTAAAATGCTTTTTCTTTACTAAGCTGATGGGATAATCTGTGGTAGTTTTTCTTGTCTAATGCCATAATTATCAAATTAAAGTTGCTAATCCTACATCAGTTCCCTAATTTTTTGAAAAATATTTTACTAGTTTGTGAAATCTGTATCTTGAAGCCTGGCTTAGTTTTAAAATATGAACATTAAAAAAAAACATACATGTACCTTTTAGAAACCCACATATTAAATAAAAGAAGATAAACCATTATCTGTGAGTATAAGCAAGATACCAAGAGGGTACCCGAAGAGCACTGCTCTCAGGGCTTTTAAAAATGTATTAAGTCATTTAAAGTTCCTAACAGCCCAAACAGGAGGTATTATTATTATTTCAGTTTTACAGATGAAGAACTCTAGGCACAAGTTCTTGTCCCAAAATACACATAACACAGCCAGTAAAATGGCAACGCTGGGATTCAAAGCAATATTACAAAGAAACTGGGCCACATGACAGTACACCAGTAGGAAAGCACTGGCTGTTTTCATATTCTAATGATTATGGAAATGATGGTTCAATTAGCACACAGATTATAAATTCCTATCCAAGATTTATATTATCTGATATTTAAACCAGAGCCCCTCCCAATCTTACCTTATTGTCCCAGTTATTGATGACCTATTTTTAGCTTCAGTATTTATTCAGATATTGCCTCAAGCAACACCCTCATTTCTTAAGCTCCTGCTTTGATAGGTAAATAGCAAAAATCAAAAACAAGAAAACACAACATTTCCAATGGGGCATGTCAACCGAGTATGGGCTGAAAGCATACCCACAAGGTAGTTACCAGGACTATGTTAACTTAGGGCAAATTCAACCGTAAATTAACAACTAAAAAAAGCACACTTGAGTTTACTTAATCGGTTTTGTTATAAAACAATTAAAACTCCGGTTTTCCAAAGTAGATGCCCCTTCCAAGAATTGTGAAGACCAAATACTTTAGTAGGAATGCACATATTCCTCCGCAGACCCTGAAACCCAAATATAACAGTAACTGAGCAAGTAGGTAAAATCAGGAAGTAAAATTCAAAATGAATGAAAAGGCAAAACGGACAAGTCAAAACTAAGTGTTTTGAGTACAGTGATAAAAAAAACTTTCGATTTTACAGCAGCTTGAGTTAAAGACAATAATTTTGGTTTTAAATACCTACAATGCTCTTGGTAATGGTAAAAATGTTTTGACAGGTTAAAGGTAGGTTCTTATCTTCCATTTAATGCTATTTTCCAAACTGTGGCACTACTCTAAGGGAGTTACTGTATTTCAACGGAAACGAAAAACAGATTTTAACACCAATAAGCCCTTAGTCCCCAGAAAATGTCAGTGAGTTCAGAGTCTGGGAGCTTCCTCAATTTAAGGAAATGTTGCGGATTAACACCTTCACCACTGAATCCTGAGAGCTCGGTGTGCACAACCTGTACGAATACTCTGTTAAGCATGCAGAACCCTAATTTCCGACACTGCAGGACACTCTGGCACAAACTCTTTCGGCTTTCTGGCTTCTACCCAGGTACCCATCCCTAGTACACATGCCCTAGAAAAACACAGGAACCAGTTCTAGGACGTAGCTATGCACCTAGCATCCCACGCTCCTCCCCGAGACTAGCCTTCGCCCGCCCCAGCCAAACCCAGTCCTGTCCACCACCACGCCGCGCCGGCTCTCCGGACTTCCCCCGCCCACTTCGCCCACGTGACCAGAACACCCCCGCGCTCCACCAATCAGCAACCACCTCTGCCCAGAGCCTGGTTCCGACGCTCGCCTGTGGAGAAGGCTGCTAACTCCTTCCGCCCTCAGCCCCGCCTCTTTCCCCGGCTCCTCGCCCCAGCGGCCCCTCCCATTTCTGCAACTCCCGGTTCCCCTCCGCCCTTCTCGCTGCACCCTCCCGCTCCCGGGCTCTGCCCCGCCCCACCTGGGAAAGCGCGCTCGCCCCTTTCTCGCGAGATCTGAGCGTCCCCGCCGCGGCCGCCTGCCTACCCCTCCCGTCCTCCCGTCCCCCCCTCCCCCCAATCTCTCCACTCTCCGGCTCTCCTCCCTCCCTCCTCCCCCCTCCACCCTCTGGGCCGGATCTCGTCTCGCTGAGGCGGAGGAGGAGAAGGAGGAGGAGGAGGACGTTCGGCCTGCGCAGTGAGATGTTTGTCCGTCGCCGCCGCCGCCGCCATCGCGGAGGAGCGCGATAAAGGGAGCCGAGCCGGGCGTGAGGGGCACCCCGCGGAGCCGCCGCGCCAGCGCAGCCCCCTAGCCGAGCCGGAGCCGCTGGAGCTCGAGCCGCCGCCGCCGCCGCCGCCCAGGGGCCGGCCAGCTTCCCCAGCCCAGTCCGGGGGCCGTGCCGCCGCCGCCCCCAGCGTCGCCCCTCGCCTGCCCGCCCGCCTTAAATGTGACACCGGCGCTCGGAGTGCGACCTGAAGCCGCCGCTGGGGAGGGGACGAGCACCATGTCGAATCTGAGCAAAGGCACGGGCAGCCGGAAGGACACCAAGATGCGTATCCGGGCCTTTCCGGTGAGTACCTCCTCGGCGCCCGGAACCCCGGGGCCGGAGCTCCGGCCGAGAGCCGCACGCGAGGCCCGGGCTGAACTCCCCCAACAGGCCGCAGGCCCGGCCTCCCCTCCCCCCACTCCTGCCGGCCGCGGGGCGCGAGCCTTCCAGGCAACCGGGCGGCGCAGGGCCCCGGTGCGGGGCTCCGGCGCGGTCGCTCTCCTGGGCCGTTCCCCGTGCCCAGGCCCGGCTCCCTGCTCCACGCCCCGTAGCTGCGCTGCCAGCGGGTCGACGGGCATCGTCTGCGGCTGGAGCCCCTTCTCTGGTCCCAGCACCTCCCCTCATTACTGGGGTGTAGGCCCAAACCCAGGCACTCCTCTCCCCGCTCGTTTCCTGGGACTCCAGCCCATCAGGGATGGGGAGTATCGTAGTCCTTCTTGTATGGGGTGTGTGTGTAAATTTTCACGTGTGATTTGCAGCGTCTTAAGAAATAACCCATTCTAAAAGACGGCCAAGCCTTTAGGGTGATGAAGGGAACTATCCTTTCTCTCTCTTTCTCTTTCTCTCCTACCCTACCCCCTCCTTAGGAAGGGTTATGGGCCATCAGCTTACTCGATGTAGTGACAGTGGTTCCACGTAATGCTTGATGGTAATATGCTAATAAATCCGTGTATTTATCACATCTTTCTTCCCATAACCGTCCAAAGCACTTCACAATTTCTCTCGTGCAGGAATTGCCTCACCAGGGACTAGGGGAAGCAAGAGAGAACAAATTGGACAATTGGTCCTCGATTTCCCAGCCTTGAAAGTCCAAACGAATGAATAGTTATTGCCCTAAGTTGCATTACTCTATCGGTTTTAGTGACAGCAGATGTATTATGTTTAGAAAGTTTCTTTTTATGTATCGCGTTGAGTCAAACGCTTGCGGCGTTTGGTTAGATAGGGTATAACTTTTGATGTCCTATCTGATTCAGATAGCCAATGGCAAGCAATTAAAATGCGCTGCTGTAACAGAAACTGGACATACTTGCTCATGTCGCTACGGTAACAGGCATACGACAGGATAGACAAAGTAGCAGTTGAACTAGAATTAATTTTAAAAAGTCAAACTGGAGAAAGATCTTGATTTTCCTTTTTTAAAAGCATAAACATACATCAGGTGAGCGAGAAAGGGAGGACATTTGTACTTTTTTTTTTTTAAGCGTGCTTTTTGTAAAGTGCACTGTTTGCAGAGAGAAAAAACTTAATTGTCGTAGTTGAATAACAGTCCCAGAGAAAAAGAAGATACATTGGTGCAGAAATCTGAGATGTCATTGTTTAGAAACTTAAGACTTTATGTAAATAGAGGTAGGATGTACTCTGGAGAATTACATGTTTTGATACTCTTTAAACGGGTTTTGAGTTTTTGAAGTTTTTTCCCTAAGCAAATGTGAGAAACTGCATTAGAACATGAGAAATGTTGGTAGAAGTACAAATGTAACTGGCATGTTTTTCTTGTGATGGGGCAGAGAGCTGGATTTATGAATTTGTGAGTAACGTTTTCCTACTAAGACCTTTTTTAGCAGAGTTCAGAACTATTCAGACTTTTGTCAATTACATGGACAACACATTTTCTAGGAAGTGTTTACTATCTTAACACTGCTCTTCCTTGAAGTCTGAGCTCTTTTAGTTGAGATTTGTTGCTAAAATGTGGAGTAGCTCACATTTAACATCAACTCACTTGTTACAGTAATATTATACTGATTAAACAGTTGTCTCTCTGTTTTACCTTTACCTACTTACCGACTGTTTGATCTCTAGATTTGCCTGCTTTTACCTGTTCCCCCTCTTTTCATTCAACAAATGTTTCTTGAGTATATGAGCCAGATGCTATTCTAGGGGCTTGGGATAAATCTGTATAGCTTGGAAGACCAAGATCTCTGCTTTCTGGAACCTATATTGTTGCAGGGCTCGGATGGAAGTGAATTTTCTTTATCCTTTAACTGACAAATATTTGTGATGATAGGTTCACAAATAGTACTGGAACTGGTTTAATTATGAATGTTTTAAGATTCTACTTAATGTTATTTACAGTGCTGTATGGTTATGAGCTAATTTAGACCCTTTCTGTCTATACCTTATTGTCCTGTTTTTCTAAAATCCTTTAATAAAAGTTTGCAAGGTTTGATATTTAGTAGTTAAAAAAATGCTAATTTTTAAAAGCGGGAGTTTTCATTACTATTTTATAAGTAAGCTATTCGGAAATAGCTCCTGTTGAAAAGAATCATTGTTTTTTAATATATATTTTTTAATTCATGGTTCCATGAGCCTTCATTAAGGACAGATATATGCTTCTGTGAATGCTGTTCAACTGACTTACCCTCTCGTGTTTGAGTACTTATAGATGTTCTTTTTTTTTTCTTCCAGGTTAGCAACCTTGACTACCTAACTACAGTCTTCATGGGTCGCTAGTCAGAAGTAGTAAATGCATAGCCTTCCTTAAAGACAAAAATATTGTTGGTGTGGTATATACTTACAGCTAGTGGGTTTTAAGTATACTATGTGGCCATATAGTTTCTTAGAAGTTAAAGGAAATTATAGTTTATCCTCAAGTCTCAAGTGCTCACTAATGATGTTTTTACAAAATTGATGTGTCAGAATTTATGAAAAAATTTTGGGAACTTTTTTTTCATTGCAAAATAGAGTGGTGAGTGAACTTACCGAATATATTGTATAGATGTGTGGGTGGATTCTAGGTATAGTCCTACTTAGTAGTAAAGTCAGGTGCTTTTTAGTGATTTGAGTGCATACTTAAAGTGTGCTTTTATGATTGTGCTGAAGAGTGAAAGTTTTATCGTACCACCATTAATGCACAATTTGCTTTTGAAGTAGACCTTTTCGTAAGATTTCAGGAGAAACTGGTTCTCTTAAAGATGAAAAGCAACAAGGAACTTTCTGTATTTGTAAACTGCTGACGTTAAGTTTATTCTGGTTTGTAAGCTTTCTTGAAGTGTACAAAATATTTGTCATTTCATTTGTGTTAATGTTTTAAAAAATATTTTTTTGGTACCTAAAGTCAGAGCAAGGCCACAAAACATATAAGGAAGCAGCAGGCTGTAATTGTAAAAAGTCATATGGGTTTGGACCAAATAATGCTGCCCCAAGAAATCCCTGCCCTTTTCCTTGCTGCCTGCATGTGTCTTACTCCTGAGTCTTTCTTTCACTATGTCTGGTTAGTTACTGTAGGATGAACATTTTGTCTCTGTCTTTGAAAAGCCATACCTTGCCCATCTGTACTGTTAGAGTTTGGGTCCACAGAGGTATGAAAGTTTTTGCTATCAGAACGAAAATGTTTGAATGAAAAAGCTGTCCACTGTGGTTTTGTCATTCTTAGTTTAGTCTTCAGACTTTAGAAGACATTAGGAAAATGAGTGAAGGTGATCAGGCTCTTAAGACCTTTATCTTGAGACCCTGGAAGTGACTTCAGGTACTAATTAATAAAAGTATGCTAAATCGGATAAGAAAAGATCTCCTTTTGTGAAATCACCGCATAATTCTAGAAGAGCTCTGTAAGGAGTAATCTTTGAGCATGGACAGTGAATGATGTGGTTTTGTTTGGTGGAACCCACAAAGGATTGATATTAATGAAATAAATGAGTTTCTTTTTTCTTTTTCTTTTTCGTATTTTTTCTGGCATGGGCAAGCTCCGGGAATGGAACCACGGTCTCCGGCACAGCAGGAGAGAATTCTGCCACTGAGCCACTGGTGTACCACCCAATGAATGAGTTTTAAGATGAAAGGAAGAAAAGTCTAAGAATAAAATGGGGATAGTGAATGATTTTGTTTTGTTTTTCTAACTATAGTGATATTTCCCAGATTTTGGGAAACAGCTTTAATCTTCATAATAGATTTCTCTTCCCTGAGGAAGAGAAATTTTGCCTAGAACTATCTGGACTATATAGGTAGGAGAGCTGAGTAATAGAATTAGCTATAAATTTGTTTTTCATTCTCTGTGTGTTTACTTGGAAATTTTGGAATAAGATATAACATGCATTGAAGTGTTGATGATTTTCTTCTGTTCAATAGTTCTGGGAGAGTAGGCTGTGTTGTAGCTGTTTCTCTGACTTTAGAAGTTGGGAAATTCAAGAAGTGTAAATTAGTTATCTATAAAGTATTTTTTCCAGAAATTTTGTTTCCTGTGAACATTCAATTAGGAAAACTTTGTGCTCTTCTAGTAACAATGAGAAGATCCTATGCCTCCCATTACTTTTTTTTTTTTTACTGTGAAATGTAATCTATAAAAAAGCAATAAATTTCAAAGTACATTTTAACAGGTAGTTTTTATAGAAAAAATTTCAGTATATGGTATGGGTTTATTTCCTTTTAGCTGCTCTAAGACTAAAAAGAAATGTTAATATAATGATTTAGTAGTCATATCATTTGTTAAATCTTATTTATTATAATTCCTTCTCCTTTGATCCTTCTCCTAGTCTTTAGGGATATTTGGGTAATGACTATTCTAAATACTAAATGTTGAGAAGGGATGTCATTAAGAGGTGGTAGGGACATGTAAGTGGCTGATGCTCTTGGAGAGACTTGGTAACTCAGGGTTTCTGGGTTTATCTGGACTAGGAACCATCTATAAAGTGTTTATTTTGCATTGTCTTTCTAGATAGCATTTTAGGGGAGACTGGAAAATTATTAGTAAATATTAATTTTAAACTATTTTGGTAGTAAATATTATATGAAAATTTGGCCTTTTTGCACATTGGTCACAAGTTTGAGTCCTTCAAGTAAAATAGAGAAAGCTTTGTTTGGTTGTATATCACTCAGTCTTGAAATATAGCTAATAGTAGCATTTGTCTAATTCTGGAAGATTATGTATTTAAGACTGGAGAAAGTAGGTACATTCCCTTTAAAATTAAAAATTGGGAGATCTTAGAGGTAATTTTTTCTTATTTTCATTTAAGATTATATGGATATTTTTTAGCAGTTTTAGATTTTTGTAAAAATTACTGAACCATTTGTAGTTTTAAATAATGTAGCTTTTGGAAATAGTTCTTGTTTGTCTAAGTAAGGTCAGCAAAAAAGTATTGGTGTTACTAGTAAGAGTAAATCATTGAAATGCATTATAAATTACATTTGGTCTGAATCTATTATGTATGGTGAAAACTTCTAATATAGTCTGTCAAAGCAATAGATTCATTTTGGTAGCTTTTCTGTTTATGAAAGTGATGCAAATTCAGACAGTTTCATAAATATCTAAATTTATAAGGAAGTATATAAAAATCAGTTCAGGAATAAGCTATATTAACATTTTGATATATTTCCTTTTAATCTTTCATAACGCATGCACCGTAAAACTGAGGTATAATATTTTATATACTGCCATTTTTTTTGATCTTACTGTACATATTTTCTCATGTAGAATTTTATTTCTGAAAATATGGTTGTTAAATAACTCTGTAATACTCCACAGAACCTCAGTTTGCTTAGCCTTTTTCCTTACTGCTTGGTACTTGGATTCCATACTTTCCCTCTTATAAGTAATGCAAATTTGACTATTTAGGCACATAAACAGTTGTGCCCAACCTTGATTATGAAATTGCTGGACTAAATGTAGTTGATATATATTGCCAAATTTACATCCAGAAAGGTAGTAATAATAATATCGAACACTTATTGAATCCCTACCATGTGTCAGATGCTGTTTCCTGTGTATATTATTTCATTTCGTTCACATGACAACTCTATGGAATACTATTATTACCTGTTGCAGATGAGGCCTAGAGAGGTTAAATAATTTGAAACTAGGATTCTAACCCAGACAGACTCTAGAATGAGTGCTCTTAAAGATTAATTATGCCTTTCAAGTTTAACTTCTGCTGTTCAGCAGTGTTTTAGTTGACATATATTTTTAAGTTCAAAGGTGGAAAAAATGATATGTTAACCCTTTAATTGGCATACCTTTGAGTACTTATATTTACTAAGATTTACTAAGAATAAAAGTACGTATAGTCTATAGTGAATTTTCATATAATTTTGTATTAGCATATTCAACATATGTATTTAGGAGTGTGACTGAAAAGTAAATGAGACAGAGTAATAGGTGAATGGGCTCTGGATTGCTAGTATTCACATGATAGGTTCACCTCTTTCTAGCTGTGTTGCTTAACCTCTTTTAGCCTCAGGTTTCTGTTCTGTAAAATGAGATTACTGATAGGACATACCTTACAAGGTGGTTGTGAGATTTAACCGGTCAGCTATTATATCAAAATTTAGCCATCATTATGCCAAAATTCACATATTAAAGTGAATTTTTAAAAATTCACATATTAAACAATAGTCATTGTTTTTGCAAGTAATCTTGGAATGCTATATACCTATTTTAGTGATCCTGCAAATTTTTTGTGCAGTTTTTAGAACTCATGTTTTGAAAAACTGCAGAGCCAATTTATGAACCACACTAAGAAATCAGTCTCGAGGGATGTAGGTTTGTTGCAACAGGGACATTTCAAAAGAATATGCTGCAGACTCTTGGGGGATAGTTTCAAAAGAGAAGTTCCAATAATGTTTCTGATTATCATTGGGATAAGTGTGTAACTTTATTGAAAGAGAAAACACCCATTTGGTATGTACATTCTAATATGTACATAAAATGTTCATCAAAAAACACACATTTTAAAAAATTTCCTTTCTTCCTTCCCTTCTTTTCTCCTTCTCTCCCTCTTGCCTTCTTCTTTTCAATCCTGAATTGGTTGGGGGTCTCTGCCAAACTTTACATCAGACCTTTTGAACCACAAAGCATTTATCTCAATATTAGACACAGAGTGGATGATTAGTGAATGATGAAATGAGAAACTATTTTTCTAAGTCAAACCATAGTAATTGATTAATTAGATAAGTCAATGCAAATAGTGCTCTGAAATGTTTGAATGCTTTTTGTAGCTAAAAATGAAGTCTTAAGATGTGGTAGGTTATTTAAGATCTGTGACACCTTCTTTAGAAGAATAGTCAGCATAGTCTCCTGGAACGATAGTGATTTAAAAGTAGTATGATGCATTAGCAATAACTCAGGATTGAATTCAGGGGACTTAATCTTTGGTCCAGTCTTTTCTGTTTACTAGACTTTCCGTTTTGGCTCCTCTTTGCATCTGATCCCTTTCTCCTAGCCTATTACACTCTGAACCCCTACTGTCATTGCATATTAAATCTCCGATATCCTCAACATGTTCTCAACCTTCTCTGCCCTTTTCCCAGCTGAGACCTGGCTTTTCCCTGAGGAATCAAACTTACCTTCTTGAGTTGAGGTGTCTTTTATTTCTAACCTTTGACTCATTGGTCCCAGGGCCCTCTTATTGCCAAATCTATCATCCTCTTTTGTGGCTGATGCCCTTGCCAGCTAGTCTTCTCTCTACCTACGGCATCTAGTAACTTAACACGTTTCTTCTGTCGTTGAAGACTTTAATACCTGCTTCACAGACATGCTCTATAGTCCAAATCTCACTTTTATCCAATTTTTGTAAGCATAATCATTCATTTATTTAATTTAAAATACATTTAATGAGTCCTTACTATGGATCAGGCACTGGATATACAGTGGTCATAAAACATACCTGGCCTCTGTATTCCAGTGGTCCTCACCCTACAACCCACTACCTTAGAAAACTTAAAACCCCAATATTGCATTCTGTCTTTAGGCTCTATATACTAATTGTGGGATTTTGAGCATATTACTTAATGTTTCCTTTTTTGTTAAATGGGATAAAAGTACCTACTACTTAAGGTTGTTGTAAGGATAGAAAGAGTTAATACATATAAAGCTCTTTGAATAGTGCCGGCACAGTAAGCATTGTAAGTAAATGCAAACTGTTGTTATTTAATAATTCTGTCCTATGTGGTTTCCTCTCTTATTAATGTGATCTTGAATTTCAGAAAGACTGCTTTCATTCTCCCAAGCCTTAATACTATCACTTCTGCCTTTTCCTAGTTACCCCTTATTTCCTGCTACCTTTGGAGAGCAAGGCCAAAGGTATCAGCAAAATGCATCTTGGATTATTCTGCCCTCTACCTTCACTGCTTCTATTTTCCAGGCTATTATGTGCTCCTGAAGAAAAATTACAAGACAGTGATTTCTAAATTAGCTGGACTCTCAGTGCCTCTGTACTAGTAAGTTATCTTTCCCCTTTTCTGCATTAATTATTCCAAATTTTAATCATTCTCTTTAACCTTTTTATTGTCAATTCTCTTCTCTTCTAGGAACTTGCTACTCTTTCACTGAAAACTAATGTTATTAGGTGCACGTTCCTTCAGCTTTCTTCCCTTTCCATTATATATTTTAACTTGTATCTTTACTCATTCTCACCTCCTTCTCTGTGATCTCAGAAAAGAAAGGTGTACTTTTTCCGGTCTTCCCTATCATAATAACAACCATCTTATGCCCTTTCATGGCCGAGATTTTTCAGAGAATGTTCTATATCTTTTTTTTTTGCATGGCTAGGTACCAGGAATCGAACACCAGTCTCCGGCATGGCAGGCGAGAACTCTGCCAGCTGAGCCACCGTGGCCTGCCCTGGACTATATCTTTATTGGGGCATAATTTCCTTTAGAGAAGGCATGAAGTGTGTGTGTGTGTTCGTTCTTTAGTTGGTATTAGCTCGACACACTAGTGTCCAACATATAGTAGACATTGCTGAATGAATGAACTGAATTTGTTTTCACATCTTTAAAATGGGGATTATAGCAATCTTTCTTACATATTATGAGGATTAAATGAAATAATGTCAGAAATTGCTTTCTTATAAACGTAGTATTAACTAAGGCATTTGAAAGAAGAATTTCTTGATCATAAAGTCAAGAATTTTCAACTAAAGTTAACATTACTTTGATGTAGGGCCGTAATTTTCAAACTCTTACAGGAATCCTAGAGGGATCAGGGACCCAAGATACTTAGGAGGGGGTGGAGTAGTTATCTTCAGAGTCTTCCTTATTGGCCATTTATGGTAGCTCCTATACTGTCCATTTGTACATAATAGGGTTCTGTAAAAGATTTCATTATAAAAAGTTTTACTAAGCATTGCTTTAAAATCACTAATCAAAATTATTCTATTTTAAAAATGAGTAAAGTAAGTCCTGTTTACCCAAGTTGATATATTTAAAAGGAAATTGAGAACTGTTTGTATAGTTGCTTTAGCAGTTAATGTAGACCCTTTGCTAATGAAAGCTTCTTAATTTCACTTCCGGTTATTTAGTGCTCACAATCATTTGGAAAAGAATGGGCCCAAATTTGTTCTGGTAAGGAGAAAAGTGTGCTGCTGAGTAAATGAATAAACTTCAAAGGATATCTTTATCTACTTTAAGAGAATATAGTATTCCTTAGAGATTTTTTTTAATGAAGTAAGCCATTGTTACTAAAAGGAATGCTTTAATATGCTGATTGTAAGTCATTCTTGTCTAAACCAGGGCAACACTTAGTCTGTTCTATTTGCTATATCCTCTTGAAAGTAATTATGTATTTTTAATATATATAAATATAAGTATATATGAAATGTATGTGTGTATACCACTATACATACATCTCACAATTCATATTGCCCAAGGAGTCCAGGTTAAAGAAGTTTTAATCTAAAATTTTTTTAACTTTTTTTATTGTACAGTATAACATACATACAAAGCAAAGAAATAAAAAAGCAGTAGTTTTCAAAGCACTCTTCAAAAAGTGGTTACTTGTTGTAAGGACTGTTAAGGACAGATCCCAGAGTTTATCATGGACTACCATTACCATCCTCTTCAGATTCTTTCTTCTAGCTGCTCCAGAATATAGGAGGCTAGAGGGCTTAAATATTTTTTTATCATCGCAATCGATTTTCCTTCTTTTTTTGTGAAAAATAAGATATATACAAAAAAAGCTATAAATTACAAAGCACAGCAGCACAATTAATTGTAGAACATATTTCGGACTTTGACATGGGTTACAATTTCACAATTTTAGGTTTTTACTTCTAGCTGGTCTAAGATACTGGAGACTAAAAGAGATATCAATTTAAGGATTCAGTATTCATATTCATTTGTTAAATCCTATCTTCTATGTATAACTCCACCACCACCTTTGATCTTTCCATACTTTTCTTGAGGGTTGTTTGGGCTATGGCAGTTCTAAATTTTTGATATTGAAAGGGTCTGTCACTAATATGGAGTAGGGAGATGGAGCTATCTGATGTTCTGGAGAGGCTGGGCTAGGTTTCAGAACTTTATCTGGACCAGGGACCCATCTGGAGGTTGTAGGTTTCTGGAAAGTTACTTTAGTGCATGGAACCCTTGTGGAGTCTTATCTGTTGCCCTAGGTGTTCTTTAGGATTGGCTAGAATGGTCCTGGTTGGGGGTGGCATGTTATAATAGATAGCAAGGTCTACTTGAAGCTTGCATAAGAGCAACCTCCAGAGTAGCCTCTCGACTGTATTTGAACTCTCTGCTACTGATACTTTAAAATTACACTTCTTTCCCCCCTTTTGGTCAGGATGTAATTGTTGAGACCACGGTGTCAGGTCTGGATTCATCCCTGAAACTCATCTCCCATGTTGCCAGAGAGACGTTCACCCCTGGATGTCATGTTCCACATGGCGGGGGGGGGGGAGGGCAATGATTTCACTTGCAAAGTTGGGCTAAGAGAGACTGAGACCCCATCTGAGCAACAACAGAGGTCCTCCAGAAGTAACTCTCAGGCATGCCTATATGTAGTCTAAGCTTTTTGCTACCTGCATTAGCTTCACAAGAGTAAGTCTCCTGATTGAGGGCATGGTCTGTTGATTTGGTTGTCCCTAAAGTTTGACACAGTATCAGGGGTTTCCCTGATGGTAAGGTTTAATAGTTCCATATTCTTTCTCCCATCCCTCAGGGGACTTTGCCAGTACTTTTGATTATCTGCTTAATATACTCCAGGATGTTTCCAGGCATTACAATAATCTATACAGGATTAAAGGACCTCCTCATTCTGTGCTCCCTGTGTTTCAGTTGTTCAGATGAGCTATACAGATAGGTTGAATTAGATTATGCACTACAGAAAATTTCAGTTCCAGATCAAATAAACCTTTCTTCCATTGGTCTCAAAGAGTATGTGTGGGGTTCTAAAATATAGACTCTGTCTTCCTTACCCCTGTGTTCTGAATTACTTTAATCCCAACCTGTTCAGCTTTGATCTTACCTCTAAATATCAGGTTATATATATATAAGCAGCCTCTCAAAATCCAGAAATACTGATCACCACTCCGGACTTAATATGTCTGCTCTAAAAGTTTACAGCCCAGGCTCCTCTTAAAGCATTTTCTAAAGGTGACCATACCATTGTTATTTTTTTGTTCCTGGCTTATTTTGTCTCACCAAATGTCCCACGTGTTCAGTCACATCGTTACATCCCTCACGCCTTGTTCCTTTTTGTAGCAGCACAACCTTTGTTCATAAGTATACACCATCTTTTGCCAATCTGCTTCTTTGTCAGCACATCCTTCAGCTACCTGCATTCATCGGGCATCATGTAGAGGGCCCAAAGTCCACAGTCCATCAACATTCTCAATTTTAGATAATTTCATTTTTCCCAAAAGAAAGAAAGCCAATAAACACACCCTCTGGCCAAATAGGAAATCTAAACCTCTTCTTAACTCTTGTCACTCACTTCATTATTTACCTCTACTGTTGTGGTAGTGCTGATGGTTTCCTTTTGAACATAGCTCATAGCATGCAATAGCAGTTTTCCCCCTGTACCTTGGACTTAACCACTTTTTATACGAGAATCATATCTTTGAAATAATTCTTTGAACTAACTCATATTTCTAGTGTGAGTCAGTGGGGCACGTAGGTCTGTACAACCCCTTTCAATCTTGTTCATCTTCAGTATAGTAATATTACTTCTAGACCCACTGGAGAATCACCTTCACTCTTAACTTATTCCCTTGCATTGGAGTTCAACCTGATTAGCTAATGGTTCACCCATCTCTGGTTTCTATGTATCTTTAAGTCCCTTATAGTGTGTATTATAAGCCTCTGATTATACCTTATGCTCATCATAAAAGTGGGATCATACAGTATCTATCCTTTTGTGTATGGCTAAATTTCACTCAGCATTATGTCTTGAAGGCTCATCCATCTTGTCATGTGCTTCAGGACATCGTTCTGTCTTACTGCTGCATAATATTCCAACATATGTATATACCACATGTTGTTGATCCACTCGTTTGTTGATGGGCATTTGGTTTGTTTCCGTCTTTTGGCGATTGTGAATAATGCTGCTGTGAACATTGGTGTGCAAGTGTCTGTGTCTTTGCTTTCAGCTTTTCTGAGTATATACCAAGCAGTGCTTTTGCTGGTCATAGGGCAACTCGATATTTAGTTTCCTAAGGAATCACCAAAGAGTCTTCCATATTGGCTGTACCATCTAATAGATATTTTATTTACTTGATTTTAGAAACTACGCCAGACAATTGGCACATTTATTTTTTCCAGAGAAAATGAAAGAATGAATGACTTCAAAGAACATCTCTGGCTAATTTAATAATGAGAAAAGGCGTCTGTGCTGAAATCCTTTTGTTAGGCTCTTTTTATGTACTTTAATTGTCTCAAAACCTCACAGTGATCTTAGGAAATTTGGATGTTATTTTCTTAAAAATATCTGTCTGAGGTTTAGAAAGACCTAGGAAAATATGCATGATTATACTCGCCCCTAGGAAAGGGCAGAGTTGGAATTGAAGTGTCTGACTCAGAAGTCCATGTTCTTTTTATCACATCATACTGCCAAAATTATAGCCTGTTAAGAATTTGCTAGATTCTGAAATACTCATTTTCCTAATGGATATTGGAAAATTAATTTCAAGATTGCCATTTAAAAAAATAAACATGTTTCTTTTTGACACGTGATTAGGCGGAATAACAGTAAATCTTACTATCCTAAGAAAGAAGAAGTCAGATCCTCAGAGTATAGTTAGGCTACCTCAAAAGGCAAGGCATATTTTGGGTCCAGGAATACCTTTCCATCTGTAGCTTTAATGACAACAAAAAAACCCAGTTCAGGGATAACTTAGTAGACTTGATCCAGAGCCTAATATCCCTCCTTGAAGGTAGAAATTTTGGTGTTACCATGGAGGTAGATATTTTGTAGAATTAATAGAAGGTAACAAAGCTAATTC
Source organism: Myrmecophaga tridactyla (assembly GCA_004026745.1). Classification (NCBI taxonomy): domain Eukaryota; kingdom Metazoa; phylum Chordata; class Mammalia; order Pilosa; family Myrmecophagidae; genus Myrmecophaga; species Myrmecophaga tridactyla. Next base: position 20,835 of record PVIY010019292.1, read on the forward strand.
AAATAATGCTGGAAAGGAAGATTTAAGCAGGGTCACATAGTTTCATGAATAATTCTAGGTAGAATCCCAAACAAGCTGTTTAAAATGAACTGAAATCAGTACAAGAATCTCTAGAAGGAATTTATGTATTTTAGTAAAGTCCTAAAATTAAATGCTGAACTCCGTTTTTATCATGATTCAGTTTTTTTTAGTTGATAAATGTATTCACATAGCATGTAATCATCTAAAGCATGTAATCAATGGTCCACAATATTGTCATAGCTGTGCATTTATCATCACAACTGACTTTTTTTTTTCTTTTCTGTGAAAAACAGCATATATACAAAAAAACAATAAATTTTGAAGCACGTCATATCACAACAATTAGTTGTAGAACAGATTTCAGAGTTTGGTATGGGTTACAGTTCCACAATTTTAGGTTCTTACTTCTAGCTGGTTTAACATACTGGAGACTAACTAAAGGAAATATCAATTTAATGCTTCAGCAATCAGACTCATTTGTTAAACCCTACCTTCTCATGTAACTCCACCATCACCTTTGATTTTTCTCCAAGGTTACCATTTATATTAGCCAACAAATCCAGGGCCTCTGAAACTTATATCTTTTGGTACTGTCTTTATGAAAATGATTCAAAATTAGGTATGGGCCTTGGGAAAAGCTTTTGCAAGATTCACTAGATTCAAGGTGTAATAAGCTCTCTTAAGAGACTAAAAGCAAAAAAGTTTGAACCAATTACAAAATTTGAATATGTAAATTGCTTTAAGGGGGCCCTAGTGTGTATTGACTTGAAGAAATCATAATCTATAAAAAAGACATTAGTTGATATAACACTTTATTTTAAATTGTAAGACTGATGGAACAAATTTTTAACTTTTTTAGTTAGTTGAAATTTATCTTTTAAAACACTGTTTAGAAAAAAGTGATTCCTTGAAGTTAATGTTTAAATACCTTAGTATAAGTCTAATTTTTTTCTCTTTGAAACTAGACTGAGAAATAGTTCGAAAAGTGAAATGAATTTTGAAGCACAAAAACCAGATACCTTAAAGTAGTAATAATTTACATTTCCACATATTTTATGCAAATGAGACATGAAAGAAGCATACTTTTATTGATAACCGCTGTCACTAACCAAGTAAACAAGTAATTTATTTGCCCTTATTTGTGTTAGTATCTTAATTTTTAAAAACAGAAGGAACTTTAGAGTTCTTATTAATAATCTTATTTAACAGATTTATTTTCAGGTCCTTTACATCCTGGTTAAATTTATCCCTAGATACTTGGTTCTTTTTATGAAAGGAATTTTTTTCTTAATTGTGTCCTCAGGTCATTACTTGTGTATAGAAACATTACTGATTTTTGCACAATCTTGTATCCTGCCACTTTGCTGAATTTGTTTATTAATTCAAGTAGATTTGTCATAGATTTCTCAGGATTTTCCAAGTATGATATCATGTTATCTGCAAATAATGAAAGTTTTACTTCTTCCTTTCGATTTGGGTGCCTTTTATTTCTTTTTCCTGCCTAATTGCTCTAGCTAGAACTACTAGCACAACGTTGAATAATAGTGGTGACAGTGGGCATCCTTGGCTTGTTCCTGATTTCAGGGGGGAAAACTTTCAGTCTCTCATCTTTGAGTATGATGCTGGCTATGGGTTTTTCATATATGCCCTTTAATACTGAGGAAGTTTCCTTTAGTTCCTGCCTTCTGAAGTGTTTTTTATCAGAAAAGGATGCTGATATTTATTGAGTGCTTTGACCCACTGATTGATTGTTAATCTCCGTATATTTGTGAAAATTCTGGTTCTTTGGTCATTATTGATTTCCAGTTTCATTCCATTATGGTCAGAGAATGTGCTTTGAATAATTTCAGTCTTTTTATATTTATTAAGTCCTGTTTTGTGCCCCAGCATATGACCTATCTTGGAGAATGCTCTATGAGCACTAGAGAATGCTCTATGAGCACTAGAGAAGAATGTATGTCTTCCTTTTTGGGGGTGTAACAAATCTGTATATGTCTGTTAGGTCTTAATTCATTTATCACGTTGTTTAGGTTCTCTGTTTGCTTATTGATCCTCTGGTGATGTCTATAGACAAGAGTGGTGTTTTGAAGTCTCCCACTATTATTGTTGAGACATCTATTGGTACCTTCAGTTTGTCATGTACTTTGGTGCTCCTTGATCGGGTGCATAAACGTTTATGATTGTTATTTCTTTTTGGTGAATTGTCCTTTTTATTAATATAATGCCATTCCTTGTCTCATGATATCTTTGCATTTAAAGTCTATTTTGTCTGATAATAGTATAGCTACTCCTGCTTTCTTTTGGTTGTAGCTTGTGTGGAGTATCTTTTTTCATCCTTTCACTTTCAACCTCTTTGTATCCTTTGATCTCGGATGAGTCTCTTATAAGCAGCATATAGATGGAACATATTTTTTAATCCATTTTGCCAATAATTGGGGTGTTTAGTCTGTTAACATTCAAAGTTGTTACGGTAAAGCAGTTCTTCAGTGTACCATCTTATCCTTTTGTTTTTCTTTGTCAGATCTATGTGTTTTTTCCCTCCCTCTCTTTTTATCCTTTAACTTGCCCTTACTAATATTCCTCAGTTCTGTGCCCTCCCGATCTCTCTCTCTTTTTTTTCCCCCAACAGACAGGACTTCTTTTAGTATTTCTTGCATGGTCAGTGTTTTAGTTTGCCAAGGCTGCTGGAATATGCCAGAGATGGACTGGCTTTTATAAAGGAATTTATTTAGTTACAAATTTGCAGTTCTTGGAGGAAAGGCAGCTAGCTTTCATGTGAATTTCTCTGTCACATGGGGAGGCACATTGCAGTCTGCTGGCTTCCCTTCTGGCTTCTGGGTTCAAATGGTTTTCCCTGGGGCACTTCGTTTCTGTATGTCCAAATGTCTGGGTCCAAGCTCCTGAGCAATCTTCTGACCTCTGTCTTTTAAGCTTCCACCTAATTAAATAAATGTCACTCATTGTTGAAAGCACTGCCCTTAGCTGACTGCAGATGTAATCAACCATAGATGAAACTCACATACTGATGGGTTAAGTGTACAACAACAGGGTACCATCACCTGCCCAAGTTGACATCTGAACCAACTACTACTGGTCTCTTGTTAACAGATACTGTCAGCATTTGTTTGTCTGTGAAAATTTCACTCTCACTTTTTTTTTATGCTGTGTGGCTGAGTCACATTTCGTTCTTTTTCCATTTGAGTATGTAGTTATTGCAGCACCATCTATTAATTTTTTTGTTTGTTTTTGTTGGTTTCTTTGTTTGGGCAGTGAATGGGCCAGGAATCGAACTGGGTCTCCTGCATAGCAGGTTAGAATTCTACCACTGAACTACCCTTGCACCTTCTATTTTCTCACTTTCTTTTTTTCTTTTCCTTCTTTTCTTTTGTTCCTGTTCTCTCACTTTTGAAGGGCAAATTTGCCGGATAAAGAATTCTTGGCTGGAAATTTTTCTCTTTCAGACTCTTAATTATATCATACCATTGCCTTCTCGCCTTTGTGGTGCCTGTTGAATAGTCTGAATTTAAGTCTTACATGGCTTCCCTGGTATGTAGTGAATCACTTTTCTCTTGCTGCTTTCAGGACTTTCTATGTCTCAGCATTTGACAGTTTGATTAGTATATGTCTTGAAGTCGGTGTATTTGATTTACTCTATTTGGAGTTCATTGGGATTCTTTCAACTGCATTTTTATATCTTTTATAAGGGTTGGGATGTCTTCTTCAATTATCTCCTCAATCTTCCTAGCCCTTTACTCTTTTTTTCTCCTTCTAAGATACCAGTGACTCTTATGTTTGTGCCCTTTTTGTACTGTATTAATTCGGAGGTACAATTCAAATATTTCCATCTTTTTCACTATTTGTTCTTTGGCACATTCGGAGTCCGTTGTCCTGTTCTCTAGTTCATTTATTCTGCCTCTTCAAATCTGCTGTTGTGTGTCTCCAATATGTGTATGTGTGTGTGTGTGTGTGTGTATTTTAACATTTTTAATTGTGAAAAGTAACATATATACAAAAACATAATAAATTTCCAAGTACATTTTAATAAACAGTTATAAAACAGATTTTAAAGTTTGGTAGAGGTTACAATTCCACGATTTTTCTTTTTTTTCTACTAGCTGCTCCAAGACACTGGAGACCAAAAGAAACATCAGTATATTGATTTTCTTATTCATTTGTTTAATTCTATCTTTATTATACTTTTCCTTCTCTTTTTTATTTTTGTGAAAAGTAACGTATATATAAAAAAGCAATAAATTTCAAGTACATTGCAACAATTAGTTGTAGAACAGATTTCAGAGTTTGATATGGGTTATAGTTCTACTATAGTTTTAGATTTTTTATCTAGCTGCACTAAGGTTCTAGAGACTAAAAGAGATACCAGTATACTGATTCAGAACTCATACTCATTTGTTAAACCCGATCTCTGTACTATACTACCATCACCTTTGATCTTTCTCTCACTCTTTAGGGGTATTTGGGATATGGCCATTCTAACTTTTTCATGTAGGAATGGGCTGTCCACATGTAGGGTAGGGAGATGGAACTAGCTGATATTCTGGAGAGGCTGGCCCCTCTAGGTTTTATGACTTACCTGGTCCAGGGACCTATCTGGAGGTTATAGATTTCTGGAAAGTTACTGTAGTGCGTGGAACATTTATAAAATCTTATGTAATGCACTTAATATTCTTTAGAATTGGCTGGAATAATTTTGGTTGGGGGTTGGTAAGTTATGATAGGTAGCAATGTCTAACTGAAGCTTATGTAAGAGTCACCTCCAGAGTAGCCTCCTAACTATTTGAAGTCTCTCAGCCCCTGGTACCTTATCTCTTATACTTCTTTTCCTCCTTTTGGTCAGTGTGGCATTGTTGTTGGTGCCTGGGCCAGACTTCATCCCTGGGGCTCATCTCCCATGCTGCCAAGGAGACTTTTACTCCGGATGTCCTGTCCCACCCACGTAGGGGGGAAAGCAGTGGTTTTACTTGCAGAGTTGGGCTTAGAGAGAGGCCACACCTGAGCAACAAAAGAGGTCTTGGGAGGTGACTTAGGCATACCCATGGGTAGGCTAAACTTCTCCGTTACATACATTAAGCTTCACAAGAGCAAGCCTCAAGATCAAGGGCTTGGCCCATTGATTTGGAGGTCTCTAACGTTTGACATAGGATCTGGGGTTTTCCTGGTGGTAAGTTTAATAGTACCATATTGTTCCTCCCAATCCTCAAAGGACTTTGCCAATTTCTTTTTGATTATCTGCTTAATATACCCTTGGATGTATCCAGGTATTACATTAAACTATATAGGATTAAAGACTCTCATTCTTTCTCTGGGCTCCCTGTGTTTGCATTGTTTAAATGCTCTGTCCAGAAAGATTGAATAGGATTATGGACTACTGAAAATTTAGGTTCTGGACAAAATAAACCTTTCTTCCTTTGGTCTCAAAGAGTTGGTGAAGTTCTAAAATATAGGCATTGTCTTCTTTACCCCGTACTCCGAATTACTTTAATCATGACCTGATCAGCTTTGTTCTTATCTTTAAATACCAGTTTATACATATATAAAATTTAGACCTTCAAAATCCAGAAATAATAATTATTACTGGTCTAAATGTGACTCTGGTCTAAATGTGACTGCTGTAAGTGCTTACAATCTAGGCCCCAGTTTTCTTATAAGTATTTTCTAAATGAGATCATTCAATATTTGCTCTTTTGTTTCTAGCTTATTTTGCCTCACCAGATGTCCCACATGTTCATTCACATTGTTTCATGCCTCACAACTTCATTCCTTTTTGTAGCAGCATAATGTTCAATCATAAAAATACACCATTGTTTGCCACTCTACTTCTCAGGCAGTAGGTCTTTCAGCCACCTCCACTGGGCCTCATGTATAATATCCAAAGTCAACAGTCCATCAATTTTAGATACTTTCATTGTTCCAAGAGAAAGATAAGTCAATGAACACACCCTCATCAAGTAGAAAATGCATACCTTCCCCTAATTCTTGTCCCTTCCCCCATTGTATACCCCTGGTATTGATTGCTGTTATACTGTTCATGTTTTTGTCTTAAATGTAGCCCATAGTATGCAACAGCATTTCCCCCCCTTTACCCTGAAATTATACGTTCTTTGTACAAGATTAATACCTTTGCAGTAGGCATTGCAATAACTTATTTATATATGTAGTGTTAATCAGTGGGACACATGAATGTATATAATCCCTTTCAATTGTGTTCACCTTCAGTGTGGTAATGTTACCTATAGAGTCATTAGTGAACTGCCTTCACTTCTATCCACTTATAGTGAAGTTCAACCTCATAAGCAACCATTGACCCATCTCAAGCTTCTGTGTCTCTCCAAGTCCTCTATATTCTGTATTATAAGTCTCTGGTTTTATGTTTACCATGGTAGTGAAAGTGGAATCATACAGTATCTCTCCTTTTGTGTCTGGCTTATTTCACTCAGCATTGGGTTCTCGAGGCTCATCTATCTAGTCATGTAGTTCAGGACATGATTTTGTCTTACTGCTGTGTAATATTCTGTCATAGTATATACCACATTTTGTTAAGCCCCTTGTCAATTGATGGGCACTTGGATTGTTTCCATCTTTTGGCGATTGTGAATAGTGCTGCTTTGAATATCAGTGTGCAAGTGTTTCTGTCACTGTTTTCAGCTCTTCTGAGTATGTGTTGAGTTGTGGTATTGGTGGGTCATGTTGTGGTATTGGTGGGTCATAGAACAACTCAATATTTAGTTCTTGAGGAACCGCCAGACTGTCTTCCATATCATCTGTAGCATTATACATTCCCACCAGCAATGCATAAGTGTCCCAATTTCTCCACCTCCTCTCCAACATTTGTAGTTTCCTGTTTGTTTGATAGCAGCCATTCTTATAGGTGTGAGGTGGTATCTTGTAGTTTTGATCTGTATTTCCCTTATAGCTAATAAGAATGAACATCTCTTCATATGCTTTTGAACCATCTGTATTTGTTCTTCAGAAAAAAGTTTGTTCATATCTTTAGCCCACTTTAAAATTGGGTTGCTTGCTTGTTCTTTTGTTGTTGAGTTCTGTGATTTTTTTTTTTTTTTTTTTGAGCTCAAGACTTCTGTGTTTTAATCAAATTTTGTTGGGTTATAATTTACATAGGATATGCACCTATTTTAAGAGGCAAAATAAGCCAGAAACAGAAGAACAATTACTGTATGATCTCCTTTAGAAAATACTTATAAGAAAACTACCTGCCGGGCGGCTGCCGTGGCTCAGCAGGCAGAGCTCCGACCTGCCGTGCTGGAGGTCTGGAGTTTGATCCCTGGTGCCTCCTGCCCATATGCAAATTAAAAAAAACAAAACAAAACAAAAAGAAAACTACCTGCCTATTAAAGAGTGCTTTGAACACTATTGCGTTTTTCTTTCTTTGCTTTGTACATATGTAATATTATACAAAAAATTAAAAAAATTTTTAAAATGCGCCAATGTTTGAGTTTTATTTATTTATTTTTTGCATGGAATGGCACTGGGAATCGAACCTGGGTCTCTAGCATAGCAGGTGAGAATTCTGCCACTGAGCTACCATAGCCTGCACGTATTTTAAGAGTACAGTTTTATGAGTTTTGACAAATGTATATACATACGTTTAATCACCAACACAGTCAAGATATAGAATATTTCCATTACCCCAGAGAGTCAATAGATTTTAGTTTTGCCTTTTAGTTTCTAGAATTTCACATAAATGGAATCAGACAGTAGGTACTCTTTAGTAAGATATTTCTTTTTTCATATATTAACATTTCTGAAATTGATTTTATCTTTTTTTTAACTTTTTTTATTGTGAAATTTAATATACATACAAAGACAAAGAAAGAAAAAACAATAGTTTTCAAAGCATTCTTCAACAGATAGTTTGAGGACAGATCCCAGAGTTTGTCATGGGCTACCATACCATCATCTCAGATTTTTTCTTCTAGCTGCTCCAGAAAATTGGAGACTAGAAGGAATAAATACTTTTTTATCATCACAATCGACCTTTTTGTGAAAAATAACGTCAATACAAAAAAGTAATAAATTTCAAAGCACAACTCAACAGTTAGTTGTAGAACAGATTTCAGAGTTTGGTATGAGTTACAATTCCACAATTTGAGGTTTTTACTTCTAGCTACTGTAAGGTTCTGGAGACTAAAAGAAATATCAATGTAATGATTCTCAACCATACTCGTTTGTTAAACCCAATCTTCTCCATATGACTCCGCCGTCACCTTTGGTCTTTTCCCCCACTCTAGGAGTATTTGGGCTATGCTCGTTCTTTTTCATGTTGGGAGGGAGATGGAACTAACTGATGTTCTGGAGAGACTGGTCCCTCTAGGTTTTAGGACTTATCTGGTCCAGGGATCCATCTGGAGGTTGTAGGTTTCTGGAAAGTTACCCTAGTGCATGGAGCCCTTGTGAAATCGTATATATTGCCCTGGTTGTTCTTTACGATTGGCTGGAATGATCCTAACTGGGGTTTGGCAAGTTTATGATAGGTAGCGATGTCTAACTGAAGCTTGTGTCAGAGTAGCTTGACTCTATTTGAACTCTCTCAGCCACTCATACCTCATTTGTTACACTTCTTTTCCTCCATTTGGTCAGGATGGCATTGTTGATCCCCTGGTGCCAGGGCTGGGCTTATTCCTAGGAGTCTTCTCCCATGCCATAGGGAGACATTCAACCCTGGATGTGATTTCTTTATGTATACAGGGTATCAAATCTTTATCAGGTGCATAATTTCCAAATATTTTCTCCCAATGAGTCCGCTGCCTCTTCACCTTTTGACAAAGTCTTTTGAGGCACAAATGCATTTGATTTTGAGGAGTTCGTATTCATCTGTGTTTTCTTTTGCTTGTGCTTTGGAAGCTACCTCCTATTACTAGGTCTTGAAGATGTTTCCCTACATTTTCTTCTGGGACTTTTATGGTACTGGTTCTTATATTTAGGTGTTTGATCCACTTTGAGTTAATTTTTGTATAGGGTGTGAGGTAGGGGTCCTCTTTCATTGTTTTGGCTATTGATGTCCATTTCTCCATTGTGCATTTATTGAAAAGACTTTTATCCCAGTTCAGTGGATTTCGGGGCCTTGTCAAAGATCAGTTGACCATAAATTTTGGTGGTTTATTTCTGTGCTCTTGATTTGATTCCATTGATCAGTATTTTAATCTTTATGTCAGGATCATACTGTGTTTTTTTTTGTTGTTGTTGTTTTTTTTACATGGGCAGGCACCGGGAATCGAACCCGGGTCCTCTGGCATGGCAGGCAAGCATTCTTGCCTGCTGAGCTGCCGTGGCCCACCCGGATCATACTGTTTTGACCGCTGTTGCTTTATAGTAAGTTTTAAAATTGGGGCGTGTTAGTTCTTCCACTTTCTTCTTCTTTTTAGGATGCTTTTAGCAATTTGGGGTCTCTCACTTCCAGATGAATTTGGTAATTAGTTTTTCCCAGTCTTCAAAGTATGTTGGAATTTTGATTGGTATTGGTTTTGAATCGTAAATCATTTGGGGTAGATTTAACATCTTAACTAGAGGTAACCTTCCTATCCAGGGAATGTCTTTCCACCTATTTAGATCTTTTTTGGTTTCTTTTAGCAATGTTATGTAGTTTTCTGTGTACAAGTCCTTTACATCCCTAGTTAAGTTCATTCCTAAATACTCGATTCTTTTAGTTGCTATTTTTAATGGAATTTTTTACTCAAGTGACTCCTCAGGTCATTGCTTGTGTATAGAAACATTAATGACTTTTGCGTTATTTTATATCCTTCCATTTTGCTGAATTAGTTTATTATTAGCTCAGGTAACTTTGTTGTAGAGTTCTCAGGATTTGCCAAGTATCCCTTGTCACCTGCAAATAGAGAAAGTTTTACTTCTTCCTTTCCAATTTGGATGCCTTTTATTTCTTTGTCCTGCCTGATTACTCTAGCTAGAACTTCTACTACAATGTTGAATAATAGTGACAGAGGGCATCCTTGTCTTGTTCCCGATCTTAGGAAGAAAACATTCAGTCTCTCTCCATTGAGTATGATGTTGGTGGTATGTTTTTCATATATGCTCTTTATTGTATTGAGGAAGTTACCTTCGATTCCTAACTTTTGAGGTGTTTTTATCAGAAAAGGATATTGAATTTTGTCAATTGCTTTTTCAGCATCAGTCAAGAAGATATGATTTTTCCTTTTCGTTTTGTTAATGTGCTGCGTTACATTAATTGATTTTCTTGTGCTGAACCATCCTTGCATTCCTAGTATAAACCCCACTTGGTGTGGTGCATAATTCTTTAAATGTGTTGTTGGATTTGATTTACTGTTCTGTTGAGAGTTTTTGCATCTATGTTCATTTAGGGAGAGTTGCCTGTTGTTTTCCTTTCTTGTAGCACCTTTACCTGGTTTTGGTAATACAGTGATGTTAGCCTCATAGAATGAGTTAGATAGTGTTTCTTTTTCCTTAATTTTTTTTAGAAAAGTTTGATCAGGATTGGTGTCAGTTCTTTTTGGAACATTTGATAAGATTTCTCTGTGAAGCCATCTGGCCCTAGGCTTTTCTTGGTAGGAAGGTTTTTGATGACTGATTGAATCTCTTTACTTGTGATTGGTTTGTTGAGATCTTCTGTTTCTTCTTGAGTCAGTGTAGCTTGTTTGTGTGTTTTCAGGAATTTGTCCATTTCATCGAAGTGTCTAGTTTGTTGGCATATAATTGTTCACAGTATCCTCTTAAGATTTCTTTTTATTTCTTCAGGGTCTGTGGTAACGACCCTCCTCTCATTTCTTTTTTTTTTTTCTTTGTTAGTTAGCCTTGCTAGTGGTCCATAGATTTCGAAGAACTAACTTTTCATTTTATTCATTCTTTCTATTGTTCTTTTGTTCTTCCATTCATTGAACTCTGCTTTAATCCTTGTTATTTCTCTTCTTGTATTTGCTTTGGGTTTGTTCTTTCTCATGTTCCTCCAGGTGAGCAGTCAGGTCCTTGATTTTTTTTTTTATTTATTTGCATGGGCAAATAAATTTATTTATTTGCACAGAGAATTGAACCCTGGGTGTCTGGCATGGCAGGTGAGAAGTCTACCTGCTAAGCCACCATGGCCCACCCAGGTCCTTGATTTTTGCTCTTTTTTTTTTTTTTTTTTTTTCCAAAGTCTAATTTGAATTCAGCCTGAACAAACAAGCAGAAAAGTGAGAAAGCTAATTGTATTAACAGACAAATATGCCAAATGTGAAACAGCAGATTATTAACAGAACTATTTACATGCTTATTTGCAAGCAATCCTTTTTTGCAGAAGTTTTGCTTTTGGTTAGTTGGAAAGAGATTTTTGAAGAACAGGTAAAATATCAAATAGGCCTAGGTGGTACCACGTTATGGTAAAAGTATTAGAAATGTTATTTCAAGGTATATAAATTATAAAGCACATGAAAAGTTGAGTGACAAAGAGCTAATAAAATTCTCTAGTAAAAAAGTCAATGCAACTCATGCTACAAAACAAAAATTAGGAAGCCATATAGAGCAGAATAATGTTCTAGGCCTTAGGAGTAATGAAGTTAGTTATTCAGGTGAGAAAAAGTTTAGAGGCATTAAAGTAGCCAAAAGATCAATTTTAGAATTGGAATAGAGTCTTGTTGTTTAACTGGGATAAGTCTTTCTTTCTAGTAATGACATTTTAAAAGCCCTTGGTATCAAGTAGCGTTTGCATATGTATTGTCAGTTGTTAATGATATAGTCCAAGAGTTTAGTCCTAAAGATTTTCATGATTGTGATTCATAGTTGAAACCCAATTCACTAAGACACTAAGTAAACTAAAATGAAATGTAAAGTAGTTGTATCTGAAAAAAAAAAGTATACTGCATTTTGCAGTAATATGTATTTCTAGACTAAGACTTCCCCAAGTAAAGTAGAATTTAAAGGATAAGTTTCTAAGCACGTAGCAAAATTTACTTTCAACTTTTCATTTATTTCAAAATCGATTTTATTGTAGTAAAAACATTGAAATTTTGTTTATATCATGTACAGTACGATATAAGCTAGTATGTATTTATACACATTCATTTTAAGTTATAGGGAATAAAGTTTATTTCGGCAGATAGTGTTAAAGTTGTATACATTAGTAACATTAAGTCAAGATCCTTAATTTGGTATATGTGTGAAACATTTTCTTCCTTTCCCATGTTCTGCTAAATCACCATACCTCGACTACTTTATAAAACTGATATGCTGAAATTTAAATTTACTGCTCTTGCTTATGCTCTTATTCTAGACCAAACTTTCATAAGCTTCTATCTCTGGGCCCCTCTCATCATAAATATCATCCAATTGTGGATCACCAGCCCCTGATAAATGTGTTCCATTTTCTTCACATTATGGAAAAAAGTCTTCTCTTTCAAGTAACTCTTGATATTTCTCTTAGTAATCTGGATCAGCTGCAGTGAAACGACCACCATCAGATGTATAAAATGTTGCTTCATTCATGAAATAGTTTGGATCATTTTCAGGTGTTGCTTCTCTGTATGTCGAAGTTTCATGGACTCTACCCCAGTTACTTGACCGGAGTTCTACAAGTTTCAAAAGCAGCTGTTTTACATCTCTGCTGCAATTTGCGTCTAGGACAACATTTTCAATTCTCTGAATAATTTCTTCCCTATCAGTCTTTCCTTTTTCCTTCCAGGCATCTTCCAAAACTGACCCCATCAACTTCAGTAATTTTACCACACAAATTAAGTTATCATCCACAGGATTAGAAAAGAGGGCATTTAACAACACCCCTTGTAACCTGTCCATTTGTTCCCATAATCTCCAGGTTAAGATAAAGTTCTCGTAGAAAGAGGACAGATGCATGAAATCGCTTTTGAGTCATTTCATCCCCTTTTGCAGCTTGGTCTTTAACTTCATATTCAGTCCCACATCTTTTAAGTAGCAGTTGGCAGAAGTTGCCACTATGTGGGCTAATTGTCAGATGATGAGACAGGCACTTACACTGGCAAGCTCCCATGTAAGAGAAATTTGGTATAGATGTGGCCTGTTGATGAGTTCCACAAGTTCTTGCAAAGCATCATCTGTTGTAACCCAGCCATTCAAGGCCTCTGCAGACTGTTCAATTTCAGTTTCAGAACTGCCAGGTTGCCCTGTAAGGTGATTCAGAAAGTCCTGAATATATTCTGATAGAGTGGAATAATCCTCACAGCCATCCTCATGAGATTCTGTATAATTAGAAGAATAACCAGATGGGTAAGATTGTGGGATGGTCACAGACAGCTTAGATATTAATACAGGAGCTCAGGAGCTACAACCACCTGGGGTTTAGCCATTGCTGAATCTGAGTTCTGATGTGGGATTTTATCCTGTGTACTAGGTGGAGCTCTCAGGGACCTCATTTGTTCTGGGAGAGCCCCAGGCCAGGTAGGCCACTGGGGGCCAGCAGGGACCTCGCTCTGGGCCCTGGGCTGCAGGGGCTGTTCTGGGCTGGCCCAGTGGCTGCAGGTAGCCTGGGGCTTTGGGCTGTGGTGGTGGCTGTTGCCTTGACCACTTAGCAGGCCCCAGTCCATTCTGGAAATTGCTACCCTCAGGCCCCGCCCCTCGGTGGCCCCGGCCCGGACCAGCACCTGGGGCCAGATCAAAGCTGTCCAACGTGCTTGTCCTCTGGGAGCTGCTGCGGCTGAGTTTGGGAGAGGGTGCAGTGGGGAGGCCAGCTCTAATCACTGTGCCTCACTCTGGCTTCATGGAGGAGGAGGATATTGGACCCTGGCTAGGCTCCTCTGCGCTTCAGGAGGAGCATACGGCAGCCTGAGCACACCCCGAACCTGCCGCTCCAAAGTACCTGCTCCCCATGGCTACCTTTTCCTTCTTTTTTAATATAGGCATTTAGGGCAATTAATTTCCCTCTCAGAACAGCCTTTGTTCCATCCCAGAACTTGTGATATGTTGTATTCTTGCTTTCCTTCATTTTTATATAGCTACTCATTTCTCTGGCAATTTCTTCTTTGACCCATTGGTTGATTAAGAGTGTGTTATTTAATTTCCATACATTTGTAAAAGTTCTTATTCTTCTGTGGTTCTTTGGTGGTTATTGATTTCCAGTTTCATTCCATTGTGATCAGAGAAGGTGCTTTGAATATTTCAATGTTTTTAAATTTATAAAGGTGTTCTATAGTATATTTCTATTTTGATTGCAGTCTTTCATTTCTGTAAGATCTTTTTTTTTGTTTCTTTCAAATTATTCTTTATGCTCTTCTAGTGTCTTCTTGATACTTTTTTTCTGTAGCCAACTCATTGAAATTATTTAGATGATTTACATCTCTGATTAGTTTCATATTCTGTGTCTCCTCTGGTGTTCTGATTTGATCATTTGGCTGAGTTGTATTTTCTTGCATGTTCATATGCTTTGTGATTTTCTGTTGACTTTGAGGCATTTGATTACCTTGATAAGGTTATTTTGAAATTTGGTTTCTCTTGTTCATCTACAGTTTTGTAATTGGCTGAGGTTTGTGTGGAAGATCTGTTCTTGCACTTGGTTTGTCAGTTCACAGCCAAGGCAAGTCCTTGTCCTCATGCAGCAAGTTTTTGTCTAATTGAAGATCTTTTAAAAGCTAGGAGATATCTTGGCAGTTTGCTGAAGTGCACTTTCCCTGTCTTCCCAGCAGATGGCACAGTTGGGCTACCTCTTCTCCTCAGGCCAGGCTCTCCTTGATTGTCAGCCAGCTGGGCAGGATCCTGACCAGGTGCAAATCCAGTCAAGGCTGCATGTCTGGGTACAGGCTGAAAGCTGCTAACCCTGGGAATGGGGTGTGGTCAGTGTGCACCTTGGTGGAGAATGCGCTTGTGGACATGATGTGTCTGGTGGTCCCTCGGCTTCCACGTGGAATGACCTTGGGCTGTGAAAGGTATTTCAACAGCTGAGTATTTTTTCCTTCCCCTGCCCACAGCCTGCTCAGGAGTTCTTGGTGGCGTGGCAGGGCTCACTCCTCCCATGCACGCCATTAGTACTCCAGGCCTCCCTGAGAAAAGATGCAAGCATCGTGACCTGGGGAGTCTCTAGCTGGCCAGTCGTCAGCTCAGCTCAGCTCTGTGTCCCTACCCTTCCTTCCAACAGAAGGACCCCCCCAGTCTCAGCCAAAACCAGCCACCTATAGCAGCCTGCCTCAGGGGTGGGGTAAGCACTCTGCACCACAGATCTCTGCTTGTAGGTATGCCAAGACCGCTGGCTTTTGAGTTCCCCATAGGAGCTCCTGGGGAATTGAGAGTCAAGATCTCTCAAACCAGTAGGGAGGTGGGAGTGCGGGAACGCATTACTCCTTCAGCACCCACTCTGGCTTGTGTGTTGCAGCCTGCCCCAGGTGTGGTCATGACTGGGTAAACTCACCGTGTCCTGTGGGTTGTTACTTCTCTACTTTTTTCATCCAGGTCCTCTCTATATGATATAGAAATCTCTCTCTGGTCACTCCTACCCTGAAACTGCTTTCGTTCGGTTTTCTATCACTTCTCTAGTTGTAGTGCCATGAAGCAGGGGTGAACTCAGCCTATCCTATACTGCTGTCTTCCTGGAAGTCCTTTAACAGATTTATTTAACAGATGACGAAACTTAAGGCCTTAGAGCCGGTAGTTTGTATCATGGAAGAACCATGACTGATTTCTAGTTAAAAGCACTTTCACTAACTGAAATAAGTATATAGCCATAATAATTCAGTGCTTACATTGACCTGTGCAATTATAAAATGATTTCTTGATATTGCGCAGCCTAGTTATGTGGGCTGAGTCAACATGTTGTGATGAAAGGCACAACTTGGGGCACTTGGAATCCTTCAGTGCTCTAGCTCTGTGATCTTGGATAAGCCACCTAACCTTTAGTTTCCTAATTTGTGAAATGAAGAGCTCTCAATTTGGAGATATTTTAGCTTCATTCCAGCTTTAAAAATTGCAGTTAGAAAGCAGTTTTTATAAACAGACTAGCAACTGAACTCTAACATCTTTGGCTTTTGTTTAAAATACTTTGCACATTGTGAAACTCACCTTTTCATAGGTTGTGCTTTAAAATACAAATTGGTATATTTTAGTGATGATGAGTAAATCTTAATATGAAGCAGTTGGAAGTTTAGCTAGGTTCTTGCATACTTACTCCTTTTTTTCTGAGTTGATACTTAGTTTTATAGACGTTCTGAGCAGACTTACTCAAAATTAGGTAATAATCTTATGGGATTGGCCTTTTGTTCTCATAACAGATTTGGTTACAGTTCGTTCACTCTGACAAAAAGCTAAAGTGGCAATTTATACTGCTTCACATGCTTTTACTTTCTGAGCTTTGTGTAGTTGATTCAGGTGAAAATGTGTTTTGTTTTTGTCTCATAGTTAATAAAGTTGTTACACATTATCATAGTTTTATAAAGGTGGCTTTATCCATTAAAAGAAAACAGTTACTAGAGCTAAAGGGAAGAAATATTGTTATTTTTATCAAAATTAATGATTTTAGATTGTAGGATAGAAGTTAAGAAATAAAAAATGTACTTAAATATAAAATTGTTTTCTCTGTAACATTACTACTATTAATACAGGATTTGATTCAAAATATGATTCCTGCTTTTCTATTTGCATCTTCCCAGAAATATTTAAAGAGTAGTTTTATACAAATGGCCTTTTGAAAGTTGTGTTTGGGATTTAATAGTGTGTGGGAACTACAGTAAACATTATTATTTTGAAGTAGTGTTGTTATCAATGTTGTAAGCTAATTTTCCTCATAAAGAGGTTCTCTGATTGTAATGTTTGAAGAGATCCAGTTAAAATGATATGGTATTTATCCTGTGGATAAAATATGTTTCAGGGTCCTAGTAATAAACCTTATCTTGTTTCATTTGTTAAAAACAGCAGTGACAAACTTGCCTCAATGAGAATACTTAAATAATTCCATCTTATTTGTTGTGGTCCTAATAAGATGATATGTGATACACAATTTTTTTCATACAGGCAGAAGTTATTCAGATAGATATAGTTGAAATAGCACTGTTAGAACTACAGTTCATGTTTATGACAAGTGGATGTTTACAGGAAGCTTAATCTTGTGTCTTTAAATAAATTGTTACAAGTTCCCCAAATTTTCAAATTGATTTTTGAATAGCCGGTTCAGGTTGAGGACCCATATACAGATCATAATTGAACTTTCTATTGTTGATTTAACTTTCTCATTATGAATGTTACTGTTCTGTACTTGAATTTTTTAGAAGCCAGTTGAACGATTATTAGGCTTACTTTGTGATTTCATGGGATTGTCCTAGACTGCTTTTATTATTATTAATTTTTTTTTTCTCCTTCCTTAACATCATTTTATTACTTCTGGCTGCAGACTTCCACTCTGGTCTATTTTCCGCTGTAGCCAAAGAGAAACCAGTTAATCACACATCAGTAGCCTTAGCTTTATGTTTGGTTTTAAGTCATTAAACAGGACTCCATGTTCTTCTGTCTAGTAAAGGACGAAAGGAAATTTATTGATCAAATCCTGCTTTCACAAACTGTCTTAATTAACTAATTTATCACCATTCCTCTTGCCACAAGCAGATGAGGATTTTGAGGTTTAGAAAAGTTAAATAACTGATCCAGAGTCTGTTTAATTGTTCCCCGCTGGGCTCTTTATTTTGAACTTTGGAGACCTAGCTATATATATATTATATTATATTATGCTGCATGGTGGGGGTAACATTTCATTTTTTTCCCCATGTAAATATCCTGTAATTGCAGCACCATTTGTTGGGGGGGGGGATTTTTTTTTTTTGGAGGTGCATGAACTGGGAATTGAACCCAGGTGCTCTGCATGGCAGGTGAAAATTCTAGCACTGAACCATCCTTGTACCCCCAGGCTATATCTTTGATGGTTGGGATTGCTTAAAGTTTAACGAATGATTAAATAGGATTATTGCAGATGTCATAAATCATTGAGTAGCCATTGATCATTAAATAAAGTTCCTCGTCATTATTATCTATAACTGGACTGCATTCAAATTATAATTTTTGAAAGTCTTCTAGGCAGCCTATGAGGGATATAGTAAAATGAGGATAGACCTTATCTACTCTAAAGTGCTTACATCTGAAAGAGTGTTTCCTTACATAATTTATGGCTTAGTTGTGATTGATAAGAATACTGCCATTCCTCAGATACTTGGTAACGAAAGCAGCTTTTTTTGAGGTTGAAGTTTGAAATTAACAGCGAGCTTTTTTCTTTGTTTATTTTTTTTTCTAGCTGTGTCATTCTGAATTGCCTGGAATGTCAAATTCTCACCCTTTTCCCCCACCCACCCTGTTCTAAATTTCTTCTAGAAAATTACTTACAGGGAGTTAAAGACTTCTTGTCTTTTTTTGTGCAGTGGATGGGAAGAATATAGTTCTCTTCGTTTTAGTTTTTAATTTGTCTCATGAAGTAGTTCTCTCCAATTTTCAGTAATTACAGTACCTTCAAGATGTGTAAGTATTTGAGATGGACATTCTTTCAAATTCAAGTGTTATGAAGGTTGTTTTATGTATTGTTTGAAGTATTGTAGATGAACAACCAGAGATATTTGTGAGAGAAAACAATGAAAATTAGTTATTTTTCTCATTGATACTTACTGATCAGTTGGTGAGGGGAGGAGGGAGTTAACGATCACATTTTAAATTTAAGGGTTTGAATTGGTTTTTAAAGGTCTCTCTAAACTAAACCGTAAGCATTTAGGACTATGTAATTATAAATCCCTCCCCCCCCAAAAGGATTTTTGTTTCTTTTACTATTAAATTCATTTACTTTGCTTTCTGGTCACTTTGTAACAGGAACTTCTTGGAGAAGGGTACTATATTCAAGATATAGATAGATAGATAGATAGACATATATAGGTATAG
Source organism: Myrmecophaga tridactyla (assembly GCA_004026745.1). Lineage (NCBI taxonomy): Eukaryota > Metazoa > Chordata > Mammalia > Pilosa > Myrmecophagidae > Myrmecophaga > Myrmecophaga tridactyla. The sequence goes on from PVIY010019292.1 coordinate 39,705, forward strand.
ATACGGATATATACAGGTAACAAACATTAAATTCATAAGTGAGCACACACATTGTTTATTGTTTTGCCAAAACATTGTAGCTAAATCCCTTCCTAAGTATATTCAGTATTATTGCAACCTAAGTAAATAAATTTCATTGAGGATGAAAATTCTGCCCAATAGTTTAGAACATTACTTGAAAATAATGTTACTCTTTTTAAAAAATGTGTATAACTTTAATATGAGGTTTGGTCCTTTAAACTTTATTTCGTAAATGAGGTGTATGCGTCAGTATAGACTGATCCATTTACGGTTAACTCACTGATGAGATTGGACTTTAACATTTAATTCTTTTAAGTTTTGTTGGCGTTTAATACTATATTCTGCATGAAGGGTGGGTGAGTGAGAAATTAAGGTTCATCAGTAACATAGTTATTATTGTTAATAGGTTCACTTTGATGCCAAAACGAAATAGAACATCTCTATATAGGAATCTGCACTTGAATCCCATCTCATTTGGCCTCTTGTTTTCAGACTTGATCGAGGGGAGGATTGTAGCTTATTACCACTCCTTAAGCGCCTGTTCCTTCTATTTTCTTCCCATTTAACATTTATTAGTAAAATTAATGATTATGCAGCTTCTGAGGCATTTAGTTAGGTGAATGGGAAAAAATATGAAAATGTTACTTATATGAAATTGAGTCTGATATATTATGGTGCTTTATTTCTATTTGAAAAGGCCATGTGATTATTTAAAAATTGTTTTATTTGCCTTAGCTAGTCACATTATAATAAATTTTCATACCATTTTGCCTAGTCATTCAAATGTAGTTTTTCAAAGTTGCATTGGTATAACATGGGCAAAGCAGTATTCATTCAGCAGACATTTGTAGATGACCTCCTAAGTGGCATTGAAGGAAAATGCACAGTGCCTCAAGGATCTCACAGTTTAGTGGAAGAAAAAAATGGACAAATAATTATAAAGCAATGTGGGAATGTGGGGATAGAGATATAACTTAACTATTATGGAAGAGCTGAGAAGAAGTTATTAACACTTGAGGCCGTCAGGGAGGGATTCCTGGAGGTTGCTTGAGGACATCAGGGAGGGATGCCTGGAGGATGTGATGTTTGAACTTTGTTCATAGTATATATAAAGAATCAGATAAAGAGGCAGGAGGAGGGGCGGGACTTATGACGTTTTAAGGGTGGTGAGCCAGGTGGGTTTAACGGTAGACAAAAATGTAGAGACCAACAAATTATCTTGGATTTAATATCAGTAGCACTTGATGGTTGGATGAGAAGGGGAAGAAAGGAAAGAATAAAGGCTGTGCTTATGCTTCTAGCTTGTATAACCAGGTGACTGGTGTTGGTACCTCTGAATTTAAGAATACAGGAGAAGGGTCCATAGGTAGTTCAGTGGCAGATGCTCGCCTTCCATCCAGGGAGACTCAGGTTCGATTCCTGGACCTCGTACCCCAAAAGGGAGGGAAAAAAAATAAATATATATATATATATATACACATGAAAAAGATTTTGGGTGGACTAGGTGGTGAGTTCACTAGGGATTTTGGCTTTTGTGAGTTTGATCAGTGACTGGAACATTTTGTTGGAAATGTAAAATGGGTAGTTGAATATGGGAGTTTTTGGTTTGTTTATTATAAAAATTTTTGTTTATACTCTATACCCAGTAAGCAAAAACTCCCCCTTCACCTGATCACCTGATTCCCATTGCCTGGAAACCTCTAATCTATTTTCTGTCTGTGCACATTTTCTATTTCTAGATATCTTTTAAGTGACATCATACAATATTTGTTCTTATGTCTTACTTCTCTAAGCCTAATGCTTTCAAGGTTCTTAAATGTTACAGCATTTCTGAGAACAACATTCCTTCTTATGGCTGAATAATCCATTGTGTGTATGTACCACATTTTGTTTATCCATTAGTTTGTTGATGTATTCTGAGAATGGTTGTTTGGCTATTGTGAATAATGGTGCTATAACACTGGCATCCAAGTATCTGTTTGAGACCCTGTTTGCACTTTTGAACACAGGAGTTTTAAGCTTTGGGCTGGAAGTACAGATTTGGGAGCTTTTAAGCATATAAACTGGTATAAAGTTTCTTTGAGATGTGGCCCAAAGTTCTTTGTAAATTTGATAAAAGCTAGAAACCAGCCCTCCAAGAGAAGAACACATACATACATATTTGCAAAATAATTGTATATACTTTTAGGAGGCTCAGAAATTCTTCATAGTTAATCTAGAGGATCATGTTTTAGAACCCTAAATGTGTAGGTAGTAGTTTTAACTATGATAATTGGTCAGAATGTATAAGGACCCCATATAGAGTGAAAAGAGCCAAGGACAGAGGTGAAGGATCATGATTTAAATGGTTCTAAAAGGATAGGAGTAATGAAGTGGGAAATAATACTGATTCACACTAGGATTGTTATCTCTTAAGTTGCTTTTGTTTTAGCGGACATGTATTTATTTGCTATACTTGAAAAACTTTGTTTCTGACATTTGATCCTCAGAAATGAGAATTCAAGTGACTCTATCATTGGCCACTTTTGTTAGTTGATGTTTGAGTGTTTATATTGTGTCCTAGGCTGGACTAAGTTCTACTGACATTCTCATTTAATCTTCATGAAAGTCCTTTGAGGTTGATTCTATTAAATCCATTTTACATTTGAGGAAATTAAGCTTAGAGGAGGCAAGCTAAGGACACATGGCTTGTGAGTAACAAAACCATGCATGACACAAGTCCAGGCTTGTCTAACTGCAAAACCTATGTTCTCTACTACTATATCATTCTCTATTTACCAAGATAAATAGTGACTAACACTGTTATTACTATTTTGCCGTATTAGCTGCATGGAATGTGAGGTAAGTCCAGTGGTTTGAGGTTACATGAGTTCTAATCCTAGCTTTGTGATTTTGAGTGACTATTTGATAACTCTGGGTCTATTTTTTTTCTTTTATCTGAAAAATTTTATACCTTGGTGTTTCAGTTTGCTAAGGCTGCTAGAATGCAATATATCAGAAATGATTGGCTTTTGTAAAGGGGATTTATTAAGTTACAAATCTAAGGTTGTGAAAATGTCCAAATTAAGGCACCAATAAGAAGATATCTTCTTGGAGAAAAGACATCCTGCATCTAGGACACCTCTGTCAGCTGGAAAGTCACATGGCAGGCATCTCAGGTCCTTCCGTGCTCATGGCTCCTTGCTTCTAGCTTCTGATTGCAGTGGCTTTCACTCCAAGCATCTGTGGGCCATTGCTTAGCTTCTCTGAGGCAAACTCTGGATTTCCTCTCTTAGCTTCCTATGACTCTCTCCAGGTTCTGGCTATTTCTCTGAGTCCTTGTTTAGCACCCAGGGTATTTCTTTCCGGCTCCTTTTGGCTATGAGAGGAGACTCAGGTAAATGGATCACATCTCCATGGAAACAGTCTAGTCAAAAGGTCCCACCCTAAACGGATCTTCTCCCACAAGATTGGATCAGAAGAACATGACTTTTATAGGGTACATAACTGTTTCAAACCAGCACACCTTAGAAGTCACATGAAGGAATAGCTTTGTCCTTTTGGACTCTTCTCTGCTTTGTCTCTAAGGCAAAAATCTTGAGAAAAATACTGAATACAATCTTGGATTGTAAAACAACTCTTGATTTCTTTTATGGTTCTTTTTTTCATAATGTGGTAATACTTGTACAATATTTGAATGTTCCTGGTTTATATTTTAAAAATTCTTTACTTGAAAAGTTTTTGCATTGAGTAAATAACTTTTTGTACTTTTTCTAGCGTTTATGGGATCAAAGGTTTGTGTTATAGAACCTGGAAAGAGCATTTGAAGTTTTACTCAAAACTCAGCTCTGTGGCATTTATAGTCCACAATAACGAATTTCTTTGAAGTTCTGAATTTACTGTCTTCTTGAATTTAATGTGTTCTTTACTATTGAGGAATGGTATCTTAGTTTGATTTATTATAACCTCAGCATATGCTGTCTGCACACTAAACCCTATGTTGCATATACGTGAAGTATTTGAAGTCATCATTATCACATAGATTTCTATCTTTTGTGGAGTTATAGTTGACTACTGTATTTTACTTATATTTCATATGGATGACATACAGTATATCAGGATTCTGATAAATTAGATAGCAGTTTAGGTTATTTGATAAAAGTCTTGGGGTTTGAATAAGATTTGAGTAACAGAAAAAATTATTCTGTTTAAGGAACTCTTTAATCTTTTGGAGCTTTCAGGAAAAGATTAGAATAATAGACTCAGTTGAGTCATCTGCTTAGGGATCCACTTGATTGAAAGTCGACCTGATCTTTATTATACTGTTAGGGCCAATGAAGGAACGCTTTTAGTTAATCCTTTCTCTTTCACATTCATATCCATTGGATATGGCTCAGGGAGAATTATCATAGCTCAGTAATTTCTATCCAGTTCAGATTGGAAGTATATATGAAGTTGATGAGTAATTGTTACAGTGTTTCCCAGATTGTAAATATAATATTTATAGGTTTTTTGTGGGATAAAAAGGGCTCCTTAGTAAGATATTAGCAGAAAATTACTCAAATTCCCCAGTTTCCTAAATCTGGTGAATTCAACAGTGAAAAAATTCCCTGTTTTCATGAAGCTGACATTTCGACTGAGGGAGGGAGGCAAAGAAAAGGGATAAGGAATATGGGATTACAGTTGACCAATTAGAGTTAAAACGACAGTGTAAGGTGACAAATAAGCAGAGGGTTTAGGTTCATGAGTGAATGAGACACATGGATATCCGGGGGAAAACATTCCAGTTAGAGTAGCAAGTCAAAAGACTCCGAGCTGAACTTGTTCATGTATCCCAAGGAATAGCAAGGAATTGAATGCGGCTGGAATTGAATGAGCAAGGGGAAAAAATAGATAAAAAGAGATTATCACATCCAGTAAGGCCTTGGATATTGTGAGGGCTTTGACTTTAACTCTAAAGGAAATGGGAAGTCATTTGAGGCTTGTGAGCAGATGAGTAAAGTCACTCTGCCTGCTCTATGTTACTCTATTATAATAAAGAGTTGCTTTTGAAACTTTCAAGAGAATATTAGGGAGTGAGGCAAGAGCAGAAACAGATCAGTTAGGAGACTATTGCAATAATCTTAGTGAGAGATGAAAGTGACTATGGAAATGGTGAGGAGGAGCTGTATTCTGGATACATTTTGAGGTTGTAGACAGTAGAAATTCCTGTGGTAGATTAGAAGTGAGGTGAGAGAGTACTCAAAAATGATTGCAAGATTTTTTACTTCAACACCTGAAAGGATGGAGTTTACATTTGTTCAGCCAGAAGAAGACTGCAGGGGAAGCAGATTTTGGTGGGGATGGGAAGATTAGGTAGGTCTTTCTTTTTAGGCTTGATAAGTTTGAGATGCCTTCTAGTCATTCAAGTTGGAACAGTGAGTAGAATATTAAGTTAAATATCCAGGGAAGAGGACCAAACAGGATATATAATTTTGAGGTTGTGTTTGTGTTGTAGATGGCATTTAAAACCGTGAGATGGAACGAGATCAACCCCCACCTAGAAACTGAATGTGGATAGCCATGAGCTCCAGAATCTGAGCCTTATAGTTGAGGTTGTGGTGACAAGTAAGAACCAGTAAAGCACACTAACAAGAAAGCGTCAGTGAAATAGGAAGAAAAACAAGAGATGGTATTACTTACTTGTAAGGCAAATGAGGAATCTGTTTCAAGAAGCAGGGTGTTATAAGCTTTTTCAGATGCTGTTGGACAGGTAAAGTAAGATGCACTGAAACACTGATAACTAGATTTAGAAGGTGGAGGTCACTGGTGAACTTCTCAAGAGTAGTTTCATTGTAATGATAGAGATGAAAGCTTGATTGGAGTAGATTCAAGATATAATGGAAGGATGGGAATTGGAGGCAGTGCACGTAGAAACTCATCCCCAACCCCTGTAACCTTGCTATAGATGGATATAGGTGGAAAGAGGAGCTGGGAAAGAATGTGGGGTTGGGAAGATTTGTTTGTTTTTAAAATGGGAAACTTGATAGTTTTGGATGCTGTTCTAGTTTGCTAGCTGCCAGAATGCAACACACCAGAGATGGATTGGCTTTTAATAAAAGGGGATTTATTTTGTTGGTTCTTCAGAGGAAAGGCAGCTAACTTTCCACTGAGGCTCTTTCTTAGGTGGAAGGCACAGGATGGTCTCTGCTGGTCTTCTCTCCAGGCCCATGGGTTCCAACAACTTTCCCCGGGGTAACTTCTTTCTGCATCTCCAAAGGCCTGGGCTGAGCTGCTAGTGCTGAGATGAGGAATGCCGAGCTGCTTAGGCTGTGCTACGTTGCGTTCTCTCATTTAAGCACCAGCCAATTAAGCCAAACGTCACTCATTTCAGCAGACACACCTCCT